>JAPMLY010001977.1:0-75611 GCA_026401115.1 Tetraselmis chui | reverse complement strand
CGTGCAACAAATCTATCTCATCAAAGGCAAAACGCAGGCCGACACAAAACGTAAAAATCTGTACGCGCCAGATACAAAGACACACACAAACATCACGAACGCGCGCGGAAGCTCAGCCGCAAGCTTGCCGTGGGGGGTAAAAATACGGGCACCCCGCACGACGCCGGAATACCTGGCACTCCCGCTGAATGGCATCGAATGAGTCGGTAAGGGAATTTTCTTTGCAGAACTGAAGTATGATTTTGATGACGTCCTGAGCCTCAATCTCCAAAGACATCGCGGATTCTTGTGGAATCCCAAACAACACGCGGTACGGATTGGCTACTTCATCTGCTGATAGCTATTAATGATGTTAAGACGAGTTGAACGCCTTCGTCTTGTTCGGGGATGTCCATCTGCGCGCTCCCCACTCCCCACCCAGACTGCTCTCCAGAGCCATAGCACCGCACGGTCATCATCATAGGCAAATATAAATAATCGTCCGCGCGCTGCGCTGAGCGCCGCAGAAACGAATGCTACTACCTCGTATTTGTACATGTACCTATGTACCTCTCATCTCATCGCTCGCGTATATAGCGATATTTGGTCAGATTGATTTGAATCTAGAGGTTTGCATATCCAATATCATGTGTACGGGACAGTAACTCTAGCGGTTACTGGTACCGTTAATATCGGCGCGTCTCGCCTGTAGGGCAACCACCTTGCCCGAACAGTTAGACGCCGCCAACGACCAACGACTTCCCCAACGGTCAGCTCTAGCTAGACCGTGCCTTATAAGCCGTAGCTAGCCACGAGCCTAGGCACTCTCTGCTTTCGCGCTCAGCCAATCTAGGCTTCGCGCGAATGCAGTCTCGACTCTCGTAGTCGAGTAGGGTGTCAATCTTACTTTCGTCCCATGCGCACTCGAGCGTCACGCGACACTTCCCCTCGTTCAGCTACGCAATTCCCCAATATGCAGCATGAACAGTCTACATCCGCGGCAGCGGCCGACCCTCACGCTACCTCACTCGAACAACGCATAGCCGAACAGATTCGTACGGCAGTTTTGGCATCGGAACAACGGATAACGGAACAGTTTTTGGCGGCTAACGCTGCCTTACTCGCCCAGCTCCAACGCCCCACAGCTACACCTACTCCTACTGATCCACAGCAGTCCATTCCCGCCGACGCAACAGCGACGGAGGGTGGTAAGGCGGCCCCCGAGCCACCTATCGACATGCTCGACGACGAACCCGACCCCTCCGCGGCCGAGTTCGTCGACTTCACCTACTACGGCGAAGTCATCCCGGCCGGCCTCGAACGTCCCCCTCGAGACGTCGAGGAGCCACGTCTGTGGACTCTCACGGACGACACCGCCCGCGCCCTAAGCGACAAACGCACCCAAGCGGCATACGACGAGTACCTACACATCGGGTGCTATGCCTTTTTCGACAGTTGCGCCAACGCGGCAATTGGCGAGGCTTTGGACACGTTGTCGCACGGCCCACCTCTACCTACAGAGCAGGCGGCAGCGATTGCCCTCATCCGAGCGGGCCATCGCACCCACGCAGCGACGGAGGAGGCCGCCCGTACTAGACTGGGCTTCCTCCGCCTCACCAAGGGCGGACAAACGAGCACAGATGCGGACCGCGTGTTTGCCGAATTGGCACACGAGCGCTTTTGCCGACCACGTCCTACCGCGGTCTCCGGCACATTGGACGCGCTACGCCAAGCTTTCGTCGACCGCACGCTTGAAGTCAGCTTACACGCCGCCAGCAAGGCCGCCGCCGGCGCCGCTTTCGCAAAGGTCACGCCGGATAAGCCCACCGGCCCCGACGCTCGCACCCGCAAAGCCGCCGCCGAAAAACGCAAGGCCGCTGCCGCAGCAGCAGCCGCGGCACGAGCCGCCCCCCCCCCCAAGCCGACCGACCCGGCTAAAACCCCGAGCAAGAAATGATGGTGTGGCCCGCCGCGCCGATTCCTGCTCCCCGACATCTTCCTTCATGCGCCACCGCGTACGTCGAAAATGGCGGGAGTGGGAGCGCATCGGCGCGAGCGGCCAAGTCCTAAGTTGGATCCGCCACGGCGTACGTGTGAAGTTCAAGCACGGCCTACGTCCCAAGCCGTTCAACCACGGCATCTCCATGCTAGACGCCACACCCGACCAACTCGAGTTTCTCAACTCGGAACTACCACGCTTCGAGGCTTGCGGCGCATGGGAGCGCTCTACGAACCCCCGCTACGTCTCCCGGATGTTCTTGGTGCCAAAACCCGGATGCAATCAATGGCGCTTGATCATCGACCTTCGAGAACTCAACCGCTATTGCTCAACGTTCAACATGACTTGCGAGACCCTCAAGCACCTCCGCCATCTATCTCGTCCGGGGGACTACTTCGTCTCACTCGACCTCACCGATGGGTACTACACCCTTGGCATCCGGGAGGAGGACCGCGACTACTTCACGGTCAACTACCGCGGCACCCTATGGCGCCTCGCATGCCTCCCCATGGGGTGGTCGGGCTCCGCCTACTACTTTTGCAAGCTCACTCAAGTGTTTACGAACCACCTCCGCCGCCCTCCTCCTCCCACGCCCGCATCTACACCGGCCGGCCCGCGCCGCCCGTCCAAGGGCTTCCTCCGGAACGCGCGATGGCGAGGAACCCGACTACTCCCCTACATGGACGACTTCCTCTTCTTGGCGGATTCCTACGACGAGGCCCTCTTACTCCGGCAGCGCGTCCAAGCCCTGCTCGACAGCCTCGGCCTACAACGCAACCCCAAGAAAGGTATATGGACGCCAACGCAAGTCGGCGACCACTTGGGCCTCACGGTGGATTTACTACGCGGCGAGTTTCGCGCCCCACCCGAAAAACTGCTACACCTCGCACAACACGCTTCAGCCTTGCTCGGACGAGCAGCGTCCAACGCACGATGGCTACCCACACGCCAACTCGCAGCCTTCGCGGGAAAAGCGCAATTCCTCTACCTCGCCATCGCGCCCGCCCGATTCTTTTTGCGCGAGCTCCACAACGTCTTAGCTACCCGTACCGGTTGGGGGGGACGCGTGCGCCTCACCCACCAACTCCGACGCGACCTCGAGTGGTGGCGCACGGTGCCCACCCAACACAACGGCCGGTCGATCTACAAGCCCGTCGAGACCGCCTACTTACACGCCGACTCGAGCGACTACGGGTGGGGAGCCGTCCTCAACGAGGACGCCAATTACCAAGCCCGCGGGTTTTGGAGCGCCCCCGACCGCCTCCAACACATCACGTGGAAGGAACTTCGAGCAGTCAGGCACGCGGTCGAATCCTTTCTACCGCAACTCCGAGGACGACAAGTCCTCCTCCACGAGGACAACACTGCCGTGGTCGCCGTCCTAACCAAGCTAACGTCCCGGTCACCCGTCATGATGACGGAGCTGCGGCGTTTGTGGTTCTTACTCGACACAAACGACATCCACATCCGCCCACGCTACATCCGGTCAACCGCCAACGTCTGGGCCGACACACTCAGCCGCGAGCTGGACTCCGAGGATTGGCAGCTAAACCCTCAACTCTTCAACCACCTTCAGCTCCGGTGGGGCCCGCATACAATCGACCGGTTCGCTTCCATGCTCAACACGCAACTGCCACGCTTCAACGCCCGCTGGCGCGACCCCTTGTGCGAGGACATCGACTGCCTACACCTCCCCGACGCGGCGTGGAAACGCGAAAACAACTACTGCAACCCCCCTTGGTCTGCCCTACCCGCACTCGCCGCGAAACTCGAACAAGCTCAAGCCGCGGCGACGGTCATCGCCCCGTACTGGCGCAACAAAACGTGGTACCACGCGTTCGCCCGCCTGGCCACCGAGACCGTACACTTCCCAGCGTCCCGCAACCTGTTCTTCCCCGGCAGGCTAGGCAAGCGAGAGGGGGTCGGACCTCCCGCTTGGAGCATCGTGGCTTTTCGACTAGCACCCCCTCTTGGCTCTACACGCGACGCGGTGCGATTGGCCCGGCGATACGCCCGGACCGATTAAAAACTCCTGTACATCACGTCCTCCCTCTGCGTACAGGACCGCCGCGCTACGGATTACGCCGCGGAGCAGCACAGTCGCCCTGGTCCGCCGAACTGGCTGAAACTTTTCAAGACCTCCTAGGTTCAGATAAACTCGGGGTTACAGCGGTTGCCCTACTCAGCAACTCGCTAGCGCCCTCTACGTACTCGAGCTACCAGAGCGCAATCCGACAGTTTTTTATTTTTTGTGCAGAGGAAAATATCGCCCCGCTACAGGCCACGCCGGCCACGATGGTCCGCTACACCGCCTGGCTAGCCCTCTCGGGAACGGTCGCTACCAGCTCGCTGCAGCCTTACTTCTCCGCAATTAACAAGTTCTTCCGCGACCACCGGCGCCAACCTATCGCCGTGGGCGAACTCCTGGCGGACGCCCGCCGTGGACTCGAAATGCTACAACACCGCCTGCTGCCCACCACCGCTCGCCTCCCGCTACCCGCACAAGTCGCTCTGGACATCCTACACGCCGCAAACACCCTACACGGCACTTTCGCGTGGACTCATGCTTCCCTCCCTCAGATGCAGCGCTTCAGAGCCTGTTTAGTGGTGTGTGTCAATTACATGTTTTTCTGCCGCGCCGAAACCGGCGCCCGCTGCCAGACCGGCGACCTAGTGGTCGACAGGCCCTCTCAACAAATCTGCCTATTCGTACGCAAATCTACAGGAGACCAGCGCCGCGACGCGGCCGAAAAACCTGTCATCGCTATCCCTGTAGCAGCTAACCCCGTCTTGGCAGATCTGCTCGTCTACTACACGGAGCAGCGCGCTACCTTCTGCAACAAATTCTACAACACGCCACCCCCACTCGCTTTTTGGAGCTGCTCACCTTCCGAACCTTCCACCGAGTGGGGCGCCGCGTCCACCATCTCCGCCTGGCTCTCCCTCGCCCTCCTCACAGTCAACTCGTCCGCGCCCGCCGGCTTTAAATGGACGTCGCACAGCCTACGAAAAGGCGCGGCGTCCGCTGCCAGCTGCATCGGCGCGCCCCTCCCCGTAATCAAATTTATGGGTGGCTGGGCCAAGAGCAGCTCTGTGACCGAAGGCAAATATATTGACCCCACCATGACCCCATCACCTGCTGCTTGGCGGTTCTTCGGCTGGCTCACTCCGTCCCCCCCGCAACACTAATTCAGGCTGTGCAAGCCTTTGGCTTTAGGTTACTGGCAAAACGTGCCCTAGGGTAAATGGTCAGATTGATTTGAATCTAGAGGTTTGCATATCCAATATCATGTGTACGGGACAGTAACTCTAGCGGTTACTGGTACCGTTAATATCGGCGCGTCTCGCCTGTAGGGCAACCACCTTGCCCGAACAGTTAGACGCCGCCAACGACCAACGACTTCCCCAACGGTCAGCTCTAGCTAGCCCGTGCCTTATAAGCCGTAGCTAGCCACGAGCCTAGGCACTCTCTGCTTTCGCGCTCAGCCAATCTAGGCTTCGCGCGAACCCACCCACCCATCCCTATAATCCTGCGCTAATTGACCCCCAGACCCTGTCTGTGGGTGTCTTTTGGCCAAATTGTAAGCAAACTGACATCTTTGGCCAAACGTGCCCTAGGGTAAATATTCTCAATTTACCCTAGGGCACGTTTTGCCAAAGATGTCAACTTTCTTACAATTTGGCCAAAAGACACCCACAGGGAACAATTGGCGCGGGACTATAGGGTTGGGTGGGTGGATTCGCGCGAAGCCTAGATTGGCTGAGCGCGAAAGCAAAGAGTGCTAGGCTCGTGGCTATTTCCGGCTTATGAGGCGAGGGCTAGCTAGAGCTGACCGTTGGGGAGGTCGTTGGTCGTTGGTTGCGTCTAACTGCCAAGGCAAGGTGGTTGCCCTGTAGGTGCGACGCGCCACTGCTATTAACGGTAACATTAACCGTTGGTGTCACTGTCCCGTACACATGGGAGTTGGATATGCAAACCCCTAGATTTAACTCAATCTGACCATTTACCCTAGGGCACGTTTTGCCAGTAACTTAAAGCCAAAGGCTTGCACAACCAAATTAGTGTTGCGAGGGAGACGGGGCGAGCCAGCCGAAGAAACGCCAAGCAACAGGTGTTGGGGTCATGTTAGGGTCAATATACTTTCCTTCGGTCACGGAGCTAGTCTTGGCCCAGCCACCCATGTATTTGATAACGGGGAGGGGGGCGCCGATGCAGCTGGCAGCGGACGCGGCCCCTTTCCCGAGGTTGTGCGATGTCCACTTGAAGCCGGAGGGAGCGGAGGTGTTGACCGTGCGGAGTGCGAGGGCGAGCCAGGCGGAAAGAGTGGCTGCGGCTCCCCATTAGCGGAGGCTTCGGCAGGTGAGAAGCTCCAGAAAGTGGAAGGGGGTGGGCGCTTGTAGAATGTTGTGCAGAAAGTGTAGCGTTGCTGTGTGTAGTAGTCTAGGAGGTTGGCTAAGATGGGTTTCGCGGGTATCGGGATTCTGAGCACGAGTTTGTCGCGGGTGTTGCGGCGTTGGTCCCCTTTGGACTTGCGGACAAACAGACAAAATTGCTGAGAGGGTCGGTCTACGGTGAGGTCCCCGGTCAGGTAGCGGGCGCCGGTTTCTGCGCGACTGAAAAAATGTGTAAGTGACGCATACCGCTAAACATGCGCGAAAGCGCGGGAGTAGTGGTAGGGCAGCGGGCGACCACGCAAGGTTGTCGCGTAGCGTGTTGGGTGCCAGTAGAATGTCGAGGGTGACGGGCGCAAGGAGCGGGAGTCGTTTGTCAGCCGGAACGAGGCGGCGTTGTAGCATTTCGAGGCCGCGCCTCGCGTCGGCTAGTAATTCCCCCACCGCGATAGGTGGCCGCTGGTGGTCGCGGAAGAACTTATTCAACGCTGAGTAGTAGGGTTGCAGAGAGCATGCGGCCACCGTGCCGAGCAGGCCTAACTAGGCGGTGTAGCGGACCATAGAGATCGGCGTGGCATGTAAAGGGGAAATTCCGTCCTCTGTGAAGAAAGCGAAAAATTGGCGCAGGGCGTTGTCGTAATTCGCGTATGTAGAGGGCGCTAGGGAGTTGTTGAGCAGGGTGACAGCCGTAACCCCTAGCGTATCGATCCCTAAGAGGGATTGATACGTGTTGGCCATCGAGGAGGACCAGGGGGCGTGGATAGAGTCGATATGTAGGCGTTAGCGAGGCGGGCATGTACGGGGTGTGTGTACCGGCGATGTGGCATGCCACATAGGGGCCGGGCTAAGCGCCTTGCCTATGGCTCCGCGGCGGGTGTAAAGCCACGAGGGGGTGTTAGCCGAAAGGCCACGATGCGCCAAGCGGGTGGCCCGACCCCCTCGCGCGTGCGTAGCCTGCCGGGAAAGAACAAGTCGCGTGCCGCTGGGAAGTGTACCGTTGCACTTGCGAGGCGCTGTAGGGCGTGGTACCACGTTTTGTTGGGCCATTAGGGGGTAACGACGGTTGTTGGGGCATGTGCTTGGCCTAGCTTGGCGGCGAGTGTAGGTAAAGAGGTTCATGGAGGGTTGTAGTAGTTGTTTTCGCGTCGCCAGGCTGCGCCGGGAAGGCGGAGGCAATCGACGTCCTCGCACTGCGGGTCCCGCCAACGGGCGTTGAACCGTGGGAGTTGAGTGTTCTGCATAGACGCGAAACGGTCGATAGTGTGGGGTCCCCACAAGGACTGTAGGTGTGCGAACATGCGCGGATTGAGCTGCCAGTCTTCGGTGTCCCGTTCGCGGCTGAGTGTATCGGCCCACACGTTTGCTGCTGGCCAGATGTAGCGCGGGCGGATATGGATGTCGTTGGTATCGAGAAGGAACCATAGGCGGCGTAGCTCTGTCATCATAACTGGTGACCCGGAGGTAAGCTTTGTGAGCGCGGTGACCACTGCCGTGTTGTCCTTGTGTAGTAGGACGCGCCGGCCTTTGAGTTGGAGGGGAATCGACTCGACTCCGTGTCAGACTGCTCGAAGTTCCTTCCACGTTATGTGCTGTAGTCGGTCTGTAGAAATACAAAAACCGCGGGCTTGGTAGTTGGCGTCGTTGCTCAAAACAGCTCCCTAGTCGTAGTCGCTGGAGTCGGCGTGTAGGTAGGCGGTCTCGATGGGCTTGTAGATGGACCGCCCGTTGTTCTGGTTGGGAACTGTACGCCACCACACGAGGTCGCGACGTAGATGGTATGTGAGTCGGACGCGGCCCCCCCAACCAGCGCGTGTTGCGAGGACGTCGTGTAGTTCGCGCAAAAAGAAGCGCGCTAGCGCGATGGCAAGGTACATGAATTGGGCCTTTCCCGCGAAGGCCGCGAGTTGGCGAGTCGGGAGCCATCGGGCGTTCGAGGCCGCTCGGCCTGGCAAGGACGACGCGTGTTGAGCGAGTTGGCGTAGCTTTTCGGGCGGGGCGCGGAACATGCCGAGCTGTAGGTCTATTGTTAAGCCCATGTGGTCTCCGACTTGCGTGGGCGTCCACACGCCTTTCTTGGGGTTGCGCTGGAGGCCTAGGCGATTGAGTAGGTCCTCGACGTGTTGGCGAAGGAGCAACGCGTCGTGGTATGAGTCCGCCAAGAAAAGGAAGTCGTCCATGTAGGGGAGCAGCCGCGTACCGCGCCAACGGGCGTTCCGGAGAAAACGCTTGGAAGGACGCGCGTTTGCCGGTGTAGGTGCCGGTGTAGGCGGAGGCGGTCGGCGGAGGTGATTCGTAAAGACTTGTGTTAGCTTGCAAAAGTAGAACGTTGAGCCCGACCAGCCCATCGGAAGGCACGCGAGGCGCCACATGGTGCCGCGATAGTTGACGGTGAAGTAGTCGCGGTCTATTCCGGATGCCAAGGGTGTAGTACCCATCGGTGAGGTCGAGACGAAGTAGTCGCCTGAACGGGATAGGTGACGGAGGTGTTTGAGGGTCTCGCAAGTCATGTTGAACGATGAGCAGTAGCGGTTCAGTTCTCGAAGGTCGATAATTAGGCGCCAATGGTTGCATCCGGGCTTGGGCACCAGGAACATTCGGGAAACGTAGCGAGGGCGGCTGTCTTAGCGCTCCCACGCTCCGCAAGCCTCGAAGCGTGGAAGTTCCGAGTTTAGAAACTCGAGTTGGGATTGGTGTAGCGTCCTGCATAGAGATGCCGTGGTTGAAAGGCTTGGGGCGTGTGCCGTGCTTGAACTTGACGCGCACGCCATGGCGGATCCAACTTAGGACTTGGCCGCTCGCGCCGATGCGCTCCCACTCCCGCCATCTTTGAGGAACGCGATGTCGCATGAAGGAAGACGTCGGGGAGCAAGAATCGACGCGGCGGGCCACACCATTATTTTTTAGGCGGTGGTTGTGCCTGGTCGGTCGGTTTCGCGGGAGGTGGTTGGGGGAAGCGGTTGTTGCCGCCGCTGCTGTTGTTTTTCGTCTTTCGGCTGCAGCTCTGCGGGCCTTGGCGTCATGACATGTTGGCTTGTCTGGGGTGACCTTGGCGAACGCTGCACCGGCAGCAGCTTTGCTGGCAGCGTGAAGGTTGACCTCAAGCGTTCGATCGACGAAAGCTTGGCGAGACGTATCAAGTGGGCCGGAGACCGCGGTAGGGCGCGGGCGACAGAAACTCTCGTGGGCCAACTCCGCGAACACACGGTCCGCATCTGTGCTCGCATGTCCGCCCTTGGTGAGGCAGTGGAAGCCCAGTCGAGTACGGGCGGCCTCCTCCGTCGTTGTGTGGGTGCGATGACCCGCTCGGATAAGGGCAGCCGCCGCCGTCTGCTTTGTCGATAGAGGTGAGCTGTTCGACAGCGTGTCCATGCCCTCGCTAACTGCCGCGTTGGCGCAGCCGTCGAAGAAGGCATAGCAGCCGATGTGGAAGTACTCGTCGTAGCATGCTGATTGAGTGCGCTTGTCGGCAAGCGCGCGGGCGGTATCGTCTGTTAGTGTCCACAGACGTGGCTCCTCGACGTCGCGCGGGGGACGCTCGAGGCCGGCCGGAATGACTTCGCCATAGTAGGAGAAGTCGACGAATTCGGACGCGGTGGGTTCGGTTTCGTCGTCAAGCATGTCGATAGGTGGCTCAGGGGCCGCCTTACCACCCTCCGTCGCTAGGGTCGCGTCGGCGGGAATGGACTGTTGTTGATCGGTAGTAGCGGGTGTGGTTGTCGGCTGCTGGAGCTGTGCGAGTTAGGCAACTTTAGCCGCCAGAAACTGCTCAGTAATCCGTTGTTCCGATGCCAACACTGCCGTACGAATATGTTCGGCTGTGCGTTGTTCGATCGAGGTGGCGTGAGGGTCGGCCGCTGCGGCGGACGTGGACTGCTTAGGCTGCATGATGCGTAACATCGTAGCATAACGAGGGGAAGTGGCGCGTGACGCTCGAGTGCGCATGGGACGATGGTAAATTGACACCCTCCTCGACTACGAGAGTCGAGACTGCATTCGCGCGAAGCCTAGATTGGCTGAGCGCGAAACCAAAGAGGGCTAGGTTCGTGGCTAGTTCCGGCTTATAAGGTGAGGGCTAGCTGGAGCTGACCGTTGGGGAGGTCGTTGCTCGTTGGTTGCGTCTAACTGCCAAGGCAAGGTGGTTGCCCTGCATTGCGACGTGCCGGTATTAACGGTAACAATAACCGTTAGTGTCACTGTCCCGTACACATGGGAGTTGGATATGCAAACCCCTGGATTTAACTCAATCTGACCATAAATATACTCATATTGTTTAAATCCATAGAGGTTTATTGCAAAACTTATAGCTTACATATGTGGCATAACGCATACCTTAGCGGTGAAAGCGTTATTGTAAAAGCGGTGCGTCTAGCCCAGTCCTCGAGGTAACCCTCATCGAGGACTGAGGAAACGCCTCGAGCAAGCCCCAAGCCATGCCTCCAGCAACACCAGCTAGCGGCAACCCTTAAGCCGGTGCAACCCCCGAGCACTAGCACTCTCTGTTGGCACTAGCATCCCGTTGCCTAGTGCTTATGTACAAGGTAGCTACTTGTCATCCTAGTACTTAGTGTTATGCTATTAGCGGTACTTTATTCCCTATAAGTGGCGGTCGGCCGGACATGCCGGTGCCTTCGCCGGCCGCCATCTCACTCCTCTCACTTCTCTAGTCGCCACACCCGGCCCCCTTGTGGGGCCGGCACGACCTCCGTGTAACTATCCTTTCCCAGCTCTAACAAGTTATGGGCCCTCCACCAAGTTACACTAGAGAAGAGCGTGTGTAAAGCGCTCGGCGCCACGCTAGTCCTACCTACTCCTACGTTAAAAAAGAGTAGAACGTGTGTAAAGCGCTCGGTGCCTCGCTAATAACTCATCGTCCGACCGACGACACCACGCTTCGCCTACGAGATGGTTGTCCGCGACTAACCTACCATCTCCCAATTAAAAAAGAGAAGAGCGTGTGTAAAGCGCCCGGCGCCACGCTCGCCCCACCCAGCTTTTAGTCTAACCTAGCCTTCAGCCTACCGATGCTCTCGACCGGATCTCGTTGTCTAAAACCGACCCGCGAAAATTCGGCCCGTGCGTACTTTAATTAGTGTTGTTATTGTTTATTTTTCCCGAGGCAACGCCGTAACGCTCACCTAACTAAGCGGGGAGCTTACTTTTCCCGCGGCGAAAGGGGGGAGTCAAAACGAGCGCCCGTCTATGCTTTTGCGTGCCTAAACGCTCCTAACGGCCCTGTTGGCTTTGTTTCTTCCTCGCCGGTCGCTCTCACGCATCGGCTACTTCGCCCGGGGACAGTTTTCCCGCTACACGTCAGACTAGTACATTACGCATTAAATTTGGAACCGCTTCATATCGGCAACTCGCCGGTAGCGGCACGTTCATGTGAGCGCATGTCGCTACACCTACCCGGCATGAGACACACGCTACAAGCACTACACCTTCGATCAAGATGGCACCTTCCTCGACGCGCAAGCTAGGACGACGCCAAGACCTCGGCTACCTTGAGGGGGGGTGTTAGCACTAGCATCCCGTTGCCTAGTGCTTATGTACAAGGTAGCTATTTATCATCCTAGTACTTAGTGTCATGCTATTAGCGGTACTCTATTCCCTATTAGTGGCGGTCGGCCGGCCTTGCCGGTGCCTTCGCAGGCCGCCATCTCACTCTTCTCATGTCTCTAGTCGCCACACCCGGCCCCCTTGTGGGGCCGGCACAACCTCCGTGTAACTATCCGTTCCCAACTCTAACACTCGCTGCTTTGCGATCGCCCATCTTGCTTGCGCAATTGCAGTTTCGACTCTCGTAGTCGAGCATGGTGTCAGTTTACATCTTCTCCTGCGCACTCGAGCGTCACGAGACACTTCCCCACGTTCTAGGTCGCCGTTTACCAAACATTCAGCGTGAGCAGTCTACCTCCGCGCCCGGAATCGACGCTCTACCCCATGTCACTGAATAGCGTACTTCCGAACATATTCAAATCGCACTCTCGGCCCTCGCAACTCCGGATTTCTGAGCAGATTCAGGCGTCTAACACCGCCTTACTTGCGTAGCTTCAGCGTTTAACATGCCCACATGTGCCCACGAATCAACATCAGTCCATTTCCCTTGACGCTACATGTGCGGCAAAGGGTGGTAAGGCGGTCCACGAGCCACCTATCGACCTGCTGAACGACGACTTCGAACTCTACGAGCCCGAGTTCGTCGACTTTTCCGCCTACGGAAAAGTCATTCCTACCGGCGTGGAGCGCCCCCCCCCCCCCCCCCCCCCCCCCCCCCGCGACATTGACAAACCCCGCCTATGGACGCTAGCGGACGACACGGCGCGTTTCCTTATCGCCTCGAAATCTCAAGCGGGGTACGACGAGTACCAACACATTGGTTGCTATGCCTTCTTCGACAGCAGCGCCAACGCGGCAATTGGCGAGAATCTGGACGCGTTGTCATCCGGCCCTCCTTTATCAACGGAGCAGGCCGCGGCCGTTCCCCTCATCAGAGCGGGTCGTCGCACTCACGTAGCGACGGGGGAGGCCGCCCGTACTCGATTGGGCTTCCTCCGCCTCACCAAGGGCGGACAAACGAGCTCGGATTCGGACCGAGTGTTCGCCGAACTCGCCCACGAGCGCTTCTGCCGCCCACGCCCAACCGCGGTCTCCGGCCCACTGGATGCGCTACGCCAAGCGTTCGTCGACAAAACCCTCGAAGTCAGCCTGCATGCCGCCATCAAAGCAGATCATGGAGCAGCGTTCGCGAAGGCAACACCGGATAGGCCACCTGAACATGACGCCAAGGCCAAGAAGGCGGCCGCCGACAAACGCAAGCCAGCAGCAGCAGCAATAGCAGCGGCTACCGGAACTAAGCTAGGCGACGGGACCAAGGCCACAAAGAAGTGATGGTGTGACCCGCCCCGCCGATTCTTGCTCCCCGTCATCCAACTACATGCGTCACCGCGTGCGGCTAAGATGGCGGGAGTGGGAACATCTCGGCGCGAGCGGTCAAGTCGTGAACTGGATCCGCCATGGCGTGCGGGTCAAGTTCAAAAACGGCATGCGTCCCAAGCCATTCAACCACGGAGTCTCCATGAAGGACGCCACTCAACCGCAGCTGGACTTCCTAGCTACGGAGTTGCCACGATTCGAGTCGTGCGCATGGACTGGATCCGGATCCTACGGATCCGCGAATCCCCGAGACTACTCGGGTTCGGACTCGGTCTCGTGGGTCCGGTTCCTAGAATCACATATAATCGCGGGATCCGGACCCTAGAATCAAAGGTAATCGCGGGATCCGAACCCTAGGTTCAGTAGGTAATCACGGGATCCGAACCCTATAATCACATGTAATCGTTGGATCCGGTACCAGTTATTATAAGTAATCGATGGATCCGGTACCAGTTATTGTAAGTAATCGTAGGATGCGGTACCAGTTATTGTAAGTAATCGTTGGATCCGGTATTCATAGTACTTAATTGGATCCGCGGTAATCGCGAGTATCTCATCCTCGCAAAACGATGTGGAATCGCGATACCCAATCAGTACTCACGATTCCAAGTATCTCACGATTCTGTGGTTGCCCGAAGTGACACGCTGTTTTTTTGGGAGCTATTTGGCAATGCAAATTTGCTGAGGTGTATGTCTAGGATTGGTTCAATAGCCCTGATTGTTGTCATTCCGCAGCCTTGAATCGATTGTAGCCCACCCAAGGGCCAGTCAAACGGTGCGTACGCGCTTGAAATCCACCATAATATGGTTGTCTTTAAAAAAATGAAATGGTTGTCTTAAACATGTTTTCATCCATATTTTGAGCTTTTAATGTTCATTTGGTGGACTCGCACTGGCCATGCGATAAACCATTTGGCATTACTTGTCACATCATCCGTGAAAAAATGGTACTGCATCGGAATCTGTTTCCCTGTGATGGCAAGTGTCTTTTTTGAGCCGGAGGGCTATAAACTCACATACGTTGCTTGTGGCACTTGCCGGAGGGACCAAAGGCGTTGCCAAATTGTATGGGACAGACTATAAGGTACTAAATATGTGTGCAGCGGGCAGAAAGTATGGGAAGTGAATTGTACGTATATATTGTATGGGATCTAAGCATGAGCAAGCGCATAGAACTAGTAGAGATGTTAAAATTGAATTTGCAGTACAAATTTCCCCCAAAATGCGCAATTTGTATCAATTTGCATGAGTACTTCGAGTACTTGTTGGAATCGCGAACCCAACGAATCCAACGGAACAAAAAAAATAGAAGTACTCAAGTACTCGGTTCCGGGTTTTAGGGTTTATGGTTTTAGGGTTTAGGGTTTTATGGTTTTTTGGGGTTTAGGGTTTTAGGGTTTTCTACACGACAATCATGCTTATCACACGCACGGTTTCTGGTACGACACCGACCGACACCAACACATCACATAGAAGTAGCTACGTGCGCCGTGCGACTCGCCATCGAGTCCTTTTTACCGCAGCTACGGGGACGCATCGTCTTACTACACGAGGACAACACCGCCGTCATGGCGACGCTGTCCAAAATGACCACTCGCTCCCCCGTCATGATGACCGAATTAAGGAGGCTCATGCACTTGCTAGACGTCACCGACATCATCATATAACCCAAGTACATTCGCTCGGCGGCGAACATCTGGGCCGACAGCCTCAGCCGGGAGCCCGACCGAAACGAATGGCAGCTAAACCCTCGGATTTTCAGCTACCTACAAGCGGAGTGGGGACCCCACTTGATTGGCCGGTTCACTTCGATGGAAAACGCTCACCTCCCCCGTTTCAACGCCAAATGGCGCGACCCCAAGTACGAGGACGTCGACTGTCCACACCTACCGGACGCCGCGTGTCAACGCGAGGCCAACTACTACAACCCCCCATGGGCCGCTCTACCCTCCCTATGTGCAAACCTACACCAATCGGGCGCAGCAGCTACGGTCATCGCGCCCTATTGACCCCACAAACATTGGTTTCAAAAGCTACACAGCATGGCCACCGAGACAATCACTACCTTGACTCACGCGTCCAATTCTCCTCCGGACGGCACGGCTCGCGCGAGGGGGTCGGACGACCAAGATGGAGCGTCGTGGCTTTTCGACTGCCACGCCGGCTTGGCTACACACCCGCAGAGGCGCTATAGGGCGCACGTTACGGACCTTCAGCCTTTGGCGTCGCGGACCTACGCTCCGTCACCTTCCACCCACCAGTCCACCCGCGACTAGCCCGCTACAAGCTTCGCGAACCTGACGCGCACGCGCCGTGGACGTCCATCACTCTAGCATGACTCCCCAACTCCGCAAGCTGCTAGGAACCGACCACATCGGAACCACGGCGCTCAACTTGCTGAGCATCTCACTCGCACCGACAACCTACGCAAAGAACGACAGCGGTATGCGCATGTCAGCCGCTTTCTGTCACGAGGAGGACATACACCCCTTGCAAGCTACGACACATTCCATCGTACGCTACACAACTCAAATAGGACTACAAGGCACCGTCGCCGCGGCGTCACTGCAACAAGTATACTTGGCAATAAGCATGTTTTTCCGCGACCACCAACAACAGCCGATTGCCGTCGGCGAACTCGTAGCGGACGCACGCCGCGGACTTGAATTACATCAAGAACGGCTACTCGCCGCGGAGTCCCGCCTACCGTTACAAGCACCCTGGCCCTGAAGCTACTCGACGCGGGAACCCATATCCGCAAACACCTGACATGGACGCCACCACCACGACATCTAATCACTAGATTCCGGGCGCTACCGGCAGTGTGTACCAACTACGCATTTTTCTGCATAGCAGAATATGGTGTCCGCTGCGTGACACATGACCTCACTGTCGACCGACCATCCGGGCAGATTTGGCTGTTCATCAGAAAGTCAAAAGGCTACCAACGACGCAACGCAGCCGACAAACCAATCTTGGCTATACCGATCACCGCTAACCCCGCCCTCGTTGACCTCCTCGAATGGTACTCCACGCAGCGTGTCGCCTACTACGCAAAATTCTACAACATCCCTCCACCAATTGCAGTATGGAGCTTTGCATCTTACGAGAATGCGGGCGACAAGCAAGCGACCGCTACTCCCTCCGCTTGGATCCTCGACGCTTACACCGCCATCCGCGCCACACCTCGAGATGGTTTCAAATGGACATCGCACAGCCTCCGAAAAGGTGCCGCCTACGGTGCTAGCTGCATCACTCCACGTCGTCAAATACATGGGTGGTTGGGCCAAGAACAACTCCGTGACTAAAGGGAAATACATCGACCCCACCATGACCCCATTTCCAGCGGCGTGGCAGTTCTTCGGCTGGCTCGTCCTAGCCAAACCGCTTTATCAAGACTAGGGTGGGCAAGCCTCCGGCATTTCAGATACTAGCAAAACGTGTCCTCGGGTAAATAGTCAGACTGTTTTACATCTAGAGGTTTCCAAAACTAAATTACATATGTGACATAACGCACACCTTAGCGGTAAAAGCATTACTGTAAAAGCGGTGCGTCTTGCCCATGCATCGAGGTAACCCTCGAGGACTGAGGAAACGCCTCGCGCAAGCCCCAATCCATGCCTCTAGCAACACTAGCTAGCGGCAATCCTTAAGGCGGTGCAACCCCCAAGCCTTGGCACTCTCTGCTTTGCACTCGCCCATTTGGCTCGCGCAACCCACCCACCCAACCCATAATTAGCGCTAATCTTCCCCCATGGCAAGTCTGTGGTGGTCTTTTGGCCAAATTGTAAGTAAGCTAACATCTTTGGCAAATCGTGCGATCGGGTAAATTGGTAGAATATTGCTTGGGGCTTAACGGTTAATTAACGCACCATGTTGAGGCCGCCAAAGATCACGCGCGGAGACAATGCGTCACAAGCGCAGTAAATCGTCCGCGGCGGACGCCCACCTGCTTTGCCTCTAAGCCGCTCTTGAGCTCCTCTAGCTTATAGCGGCATGCGTTGCGCTTTGCCCTTTGCCACCTTTGCGCTCGCCCGATCGGGTCGCGCAACATGCATCGCAGCTCTCGTAGCTTCGCAAGGTGACAACTTACACTCGGTCGCGTCTAACACAACCGAAACTCTTTACTCTGTTGTAATACGATGGCTACATATAGACAAGTCGCAGACGAAACTCGTGACGCGCCGGAATTTATTACATCTTTAAAATTCAAACGATAGGAATAACGCTTACTCGCTAACGCAGCAACATGAGAAGAGCGTATGAATGGCCGGTTTCAGCAAGCCTTATTGAACTAAAACGGCCACACTTAGCTCGACCATCATCACTCAACTAGCAGGAGTAAAACGAGTTGGCACACCGCTAGCTAGTCTCGTCGGCGTAGACGACACGCCGAAGGGTGGAAAACGGAGCACGACGCCCGTAGCGCACAACTACCGACCGAGCGACCCTCGATCAACCCTACCGTGCGACCCATGGCCCCAGTCCCATCGACGATGGTAACTCCAACAACATTGCGAGATGAGGACTACCACATCGACACATAACACTAGGAACCCTAATTGGCCCAAGGGCTCGAGGAGCCCCCCCGACATTTCGACGGCCCACAAATGTGGAAGCTTACATGTGACACCTACCGCCACCTCTCCGCCCGCCGACAAAACGCCACGCTCGAAGAATACCGCGCCTTGTATTCTCGCAGATTACGCCGCCTGCGCTAACACAACGAGCATATCAACTCGGGAAGACATTCTAAGTTAACCCAATGACTCACATGAATTCAAGGCAACGATCGTCACCATGCGTCAAAGCAAATACACCCACAACGCGCTCGAGAAGGCCGCCCGTGTGTGGATATCTCACATCCGACACACCAAGGGCGGAGGGGACAAGCGATTCGGAGCGCGTTTTCGCGGAACTCGCCTACGAGCGTCACCTCAAACCGCAACCGGACGTTGCCTCCTCCGAGTACGACAACCTACACCGAGCTTTCATCGACAAGACGCTCGAGTGCTCCCTACTCGCCAGCGCTAAAGCCGCCGCTTGAGCTATTTTCACGCGCAAGACACCGGACTAATCCGGCCCCGACCGTCCAACTCCTAACCAAACCCCAAGACTCCAACCCAAGCCCAAACCACCACCGAGAGACAATACCGACACCGCCAAAGACTCGAAGCCCAAGAACCCAGACAAGAACGCCTCATGGTGTGAGCCGCCGCGCCACGTCATGCAACGACCGTTTGAACTTCATTCGTCACCGAGTGCGGAACAAGTAGTGCAAGGAGACAAGCAAACGTACGAGACACTCAAGCACCTCAAGAACATGACGCGCACCAGCGACTATATTATGGTCTCCTTCGACCTCACGGAAGGCTACTACACACTAGGCATACGCGAGATGAGGACATGGACTTCTTTACGGTAAATTATCGCGGCACGTTGTACCGTTTAGCCCGCCTCCCGATGGGCTGGAAATGCAACATATACTATTTTTGCCGCCTTAAATACCGAAGTTTTCATCCGACACCTTCGCGAATCACTGCCCAACCCCACCTGACACACCCACCGCACGTCAACGAGCAAGCAGCCCACGCGACCAAGACCCTCCCGGCGCTATCTGCGCAACTCGCGATGGAGAGGCGCCAAATTACTCCCGTACATGGACGACTTCTTATTTTTTGCCGAAAGCAAAGACGCAGCGCTACACCTCCGTGACCGCGTCGCGGCCCTACTCGACCCTACGCAACCTCAAAAAAGGCCACTAGGAACCTACACAAATCTGCGAGCACCTCGGCTTCCAAATCGACACTACAACCTTCCGAGCCCCTCCTTCGTAACTACACGCCATTGCTACCCTCTCCCGGACCCCACTGCAAAGCTCAACACGAGACGCCCGGTGGCTACCCGCCCGACAACTCGCAGTCCTCGCCGGGAAAAGCGCAGTACCTCTACCTCGCCATCCCGGCGGCTCGTTTCTACCTCCGCAAACTCCATAACGTCCTCGCTGCTCGAGGAGGGTGGGGGGGGGGGGGGGGACGGGTGAATCTCACCTATTAGCTGAAACGAGACCTATAGTGGTGGACACAAGTCCCCTGCGTCAACAACGCCCGCTTCATCCTCTCCCCAAACGAGATCGCATGCATGCACTCCGACCGCTCAGGTTACGGATGGGGGGCAATGCTTAACGAGCATCTACAAGCACGGGGTTTCTTGCCACCGGAAGACCAACAAAAACACATCACATAGAAAAGGCCGTGCGACTCGCAGTCCTTTCGTTCCTGCCGCTACTCCGCGGACTAAAGTACTCATGCACGAGGACAATCAAGCAATGGTGGTTGTTCTCAGCCACCTCACATCCCGATCGCGAGCGATGATGGACAAACTTCGGAAGCTTTGGGAGCTCATCGACACGAACAACATCAGCATTTGCGCGCGCTATATTCGATCCGCAGCCAACGTCTAGGCCGACAAAGTCAGCCGCGAAACATACAGAGACGACTGGCATCTCAAACCCCGCATATTCACTTTCCTAGACTCACTGTGGGCTCCCCACTCCATCGACACATTTGTTGATACGCAAAGCAAGAAGGAATTGCCTCGCTACAATGCCCGCTTGCGAGACCCAACCGCCGAAGTAGTGAATAGACTACATATGCACGACAAACTTTGGACTTCGGAGACCAATTAGTGCAACACCCCGTGGACGCTCATGCCCGACCTCGTCCAAAAGTTACGCCAATCTTGCGTCGAAGCGACAATCATCGCACCGTACTTGCCCGCCAACACAGTGGTACCAACTACTAAGCAAACTTTCCGACGAACAAATCATGTAACCCTCCCGAGATTTACTATTTCCAAGCAAGCGCGGAGCATACGAGGGCGTAGGGCCGCCGGGGTGGAGCATCACGGCCTTCCACGCACCTCACCGGCTTGGCTCTAACGATCACGCGGATCTCTCAACCTATCCCCGACCGCCCGGACGTCCGCTCCCATATCAAGACGCGTCCGGACATCCGCGGACAACGACCACCCCGCCGCACTAGTGAAATACCGACTCATCGAACCTTCGGCACACGTACCTTGGCACGCCTCGATACGCAATCACGTCGGAGCACTTGTCGGGACGGACGACCTGGGCAATCTCGACCTCCTCACCGGCTCCCTCGCCCTCACCACGTACAACAACTCCATCACCGGAATGCGACGATTCATAGTTTTTGCGACGAAGAGGGCATCAACCCGTTGCATGCTATTGCGGCCGACAAGCTGCGCTTTAAAGCACGGCTCGCCCGAGCAGGAACCGTCGCGGCCAACAACCTCCAACCCTACTTCTCAGCGATCAACAAATACTTACGTGACCAAGGAGCCCGTGGCACTGGGACCACTTCTAACGGACGGGCGTCGAGGACTCGCCATGCAGAAACAGCCCATCACCGACCCCAACATACGCGTACCAATCCCATCACCCACCGTACAACAAAGGCTACAATACGCCCACCGACACTACCGCGCGCCAACTTGGCAGCCGGACACCGTCGTTAACATCAATTCTCGCAGTACACACTAACTACTGCTCTTTTTGCGGCGCGGAAACAGGGGTACGCTGCCACGTTGACCACATCGAGGTTGATAGGACTGGCGGTAACGATATTTGTTATTCGTACGAAAAGCAAAGGGAGATCAACGTAGAACTGCGGCCGACAAGCGGCTACTACAACTCCCGACTGTTGTAGTACCGCTACAAGCGGACCTCTTGTAGGCATTTACCGTTGGACGCACCAATTACGGCAACCAACTCGCGACAATGGACCCGATCCCGCAACCTTCTGAGCCGTCACAAACGACGAGACACCGCACGTCTGGACTGCGGAGCCCATCACCGAGTGGGTTCGAGAGGCATGCACCGCCACTGGCGCGTTACCCCCCCCCCCCCCCCCGCCCCGCAATTCAAATGGACATCGCAGAGCCTGCGGAACGGCGCGGCATCCGCCGCCGCATGCCTCGGCGCACCCCCTCACCAAGATTCGCTACGTGTATATGTTTGGTCGAATACAAGCGACGTAGTCATTGGTAAGTACTTCGACCCCACCATGAGCGTAACACCGATTGCCTGGCTATTCTTCGGCTGGCTAGTCGCCACACCCCCGGCTCAGTAGCGTACGCCAACCTTCGGCCGGTATTATATATGGCATAATCTCACTCCCAGCCGCTAAATTCTTATATTGCTAAAATATTAGGGTCTAACGGTTAGTAAACGTACCATGTTGAGTCCGCCGAAGACCACGCGCGGCGGAGATGACAAAGCGTTACAAGCGCAGTAAATCGTCCGCGGCGGACGCCCACTTGCTTTACCTCTCCAACAACTCCTCTAGCTGGTAGCAGCCGCTATCTGCCTTTGCGCTCGCCCAATCGGCTCGCGCAACTCACCCATCCTTCCTTGACCAAACGCCGAACAGAAATATCACCTTTGATGAATAGGTGTTTTTCTGCCTGTTTGTCCAAAATATAAGCAAGCTGTCATCTTTGACATAATCTGACTCCTAGTTGCTACTAAATGTAGCTAGTATATGATTTTACTATGCTTAAGGACAGTCATTACATATCAGCACGATGGGCGCAATTTGCTCCTACAACAGGCGGTCGACAATACAACTACATGAAACAAATACGGGCAAGTTTCGGGGGGCTTAATGTACCGTCCCTCTAGCTCGACGCCAAACTTGCTCATTATGCTTCATTCACTGCGACCCTCGCCAACCTAATTTACGGATTACACGTCCGAGTCGCTAGGTCCTTTGTTCGGTCTCATCCGACATTAACTACTAAATGTCGCCACTTCTACTTTACCGTGTGCGGTCCAATTGCGCAATTCGTACGATTTGATCTCCACTGTGGGCGGGTTTTCGGAATCGGATCTCGTGGTGTTGACTAACACATTGAACCAAGACCTTTCCGATTATGATGGGCCCGATGTCGAGTTGGTGGTATCTCCGGTCTACAATGCGGTGGCGCCCACTACCCAATTGACTTGCCTACAACTTCCGCTGCTCTCACTCGCTTGGGAGATTCCGAGGGCCACATCCAACGGGGCATTTTACGCATTCTTCGTCCCCGGGCCTACCTTGACCTCATAGCGTTTTGCAGACCTTCCCCACCGGACTATATGAGGGTGATTTCGGGTACGAGTCGCGGGGTTTGGCTCTCTTTTTCGCTTCACAAGAGTCTAGATTCAAGGTGCCATCCGATTGCTATACGATGGCACCCCACCGGGTGCTTGGCTTGACTACGGACCGCCTCCCATGTTCGAAAGTGCCCTCGGTGCAATGAGGCTCTTTCATAGACTCGCGGGTATGGATCTTCGTCGACGGTATCGGGCACCTCTATGTCGGGTGAGCGCTCAACAACTAATATGCTCATGGACCCTATCCCCCGGTCCCCGTGCTCTTGGTATATCATTCAACTCCACGACCGAATTGTCCACGTGCAAGAAGAGTTCATGCTTGAAGCGGGAGCTATTAAGGGGCGGGACTTACGGTTGGAGGTCCGCCGTATTGGGTCGGGAGCTTCTCGAGATCGTCATGGGGATGTGGTTTGGTTAGACTTCATGGCTCCGCACCGTCATCTTGTTGTTGATGTGACGGTAACAAGTGCTCGCACGAGCACCAAAGTTCCTAGTATAGGTGCTCGCCTCCCACTCCGTGGCAGCCTTGCATTGGGAGCTCAACATGGCAAACTTGATGCGGACCTCCGCACTTTTGGCACGCCTTCGGTACAGTAGATCCATGACTACTATCCCTTCGCTATGGAGGATGGGGGCCGGTTGGCGCCGATGGCGGCTGAGTTGGTTGATCGGCTGGCTATATTGGTGGATGTTCGTCGCTTCCCTAGCATGGGTGCTGCTGACTATGGGTCCTTGCGCTATGAGAGCTATGTCCGTATGCGACCACCCCTTCCAAGGAGCTTCTACTCGCCGACATGCGCAAAACCTCGACGAACGGACCCTCCGGAGCCCTACACCCTCGCCCTCCACAAGCCTCGGCCGGCAAGGCCGCTTATCATCATTAGTCCCCCACAAGACGGGCCTCAAGGCCCTGAGGTTCGACCCCACAACCAACCCCCCACCCCCTAGCCAGATATCTGACGTCACACTGTCACCACAGTGCTTCCGCCATCTCTCTCGGCCCACTTTACTCCCCGCACCTGCTGCACCGTCTTACATAACTACCTATTCGACCTAAACCTAGAATACGGCCTCCCTACACCCATCGGCTACCTCGATTCCTCTGCGGTCCTCTCCTTCCAATGGGGACGTTACCAGGACCTCTCCAACCTCTATTGCCTTGCTACAACGTTATCCAAACTCCACTCCACTCCCACCGCCTCATATACAGTTATCACTAACAACGAAGTCGACAATCACCATCACAACTCCTAATACCCCTCCCAATGGACTAACCTCGCTAACCGAGGCTCCCCCCCCCGTCCGGGTACGCCTAACCACTCTCTCCTCGTCCTCACATGGCAACACTCTCATTTCGGCCTCCTTCACCTAACTCACACCTCCGCTACGTGGATTGACTCCCTACACCACCCCCCTCCGCCCGACCTCCTAACCCGCTCTCTCACTCTCCTCTCCCAATGGAACTCCTCCCCCCCCCCCTCCCGTCGGAGTCCTACGCTCACTCAACCCGCCCCGCCAAAACGACTCCGACGGAGCATGGTCGTGCGGGACCCACGCCCTCCTACACACCTACTTCATCACCACAGCCCCCCCGGACCAACCATACAATCCCCCCACCTTCGATCCCCGGACCTCGGTATACTCCCTCCACACTCTCCTATGGAACCACACATTCCGCTCCGCCCCCCTCCCACGGGGCCGCCCCCACCTACGCGACGCCCTCCACCCCCCCACACCACCCTCCCCCCCTCAACTCCCACCCCCTCCCCACCCCCTCCCCCCCTCCCCTCCTCTCCTCCCCCCTCCTTTCCAACCACCACCCGTCGAACGCCCCCCCCGACGACCCCCCCAGCACCACCCCCTCCCTCCCCTCCCCCATCCTCCCACACCACACATCCCAACCACTCCATCTCATCACCCTCAACACCCGCGGCCTCCACACCTCCATTATGGATGTTGAACACCTCTCCACCTCACACCGTCCGGACGTCCTTATCCTCACCGAAACCAACCACGACACCCACAAATCCCGCTGGCGTATCGCCCTCCCCCAATACCACCTCAAAAGCTCCCGACCATGCTACTCACGTGTGCCCCTACTCAACGCAGGCGTTCTCTTCGCGGTCCGCAGAGCCTCATTCCAATCTGCCACTGTCCTAACCCCGCCCACCCACCTCATCCCCCATATCGCCGGACTAAAAATCGCCCCCCACTCAGGCACCCCTTACCTCCTTATAGGTACTTACATGCCCCATCTCTACACCCCCCAACTGACCCGCCTATATGCAGAAGTTGCAGCATGGGGCCTCCGCCTAGCTGACGACCACCCGCAACACCGCACCCTCTGTGGAGGGGACTTCCAAACAACCACCACCACAGGTACATGTCACCCTGCCCTCACCTCCCTCCTAAAATCCCACCTCCAGCCCCTCCACAACCCCATCCCTACCTTCCCCCGCAGCGGAGGCTGCCTTGACCATTGGCTCTCCACGCCCCCTTCACCTCTCTCCCTCCCACCGTCCTCTTGCTCGATATTCCCCTCCCCCTCCCACTTCACTGACCACTATGCAATCCACCTCGTCATTCCCGCCCCTTTCTCCCTCATGGCACACCCCCCCCTCCCCATACCCACCCCCACACACATCACACGACGCGCAAACTCAACTTTCGACTTCCCCTCACACCCGACCACATAAAAGCGTACCAATCAAGCACCCCCGACCTCATCAACCATACGGCCGCCCTCCACGCAGAAATTCTCAACACCTCACACACCTCAGCCTCCCCCGACACCCTCGACACCCTTGCCTCACAATTCACTACACTCCTCTCCCAACACTTGGACCACGCAGCCACAGTTTGGCCCTTCCTCCCCGCCAAAAAACCCCGACCACCCCAAGCGTCCCTTGACCCTACTTGGCTTACAAATAAAACACGCACTCACATACTCAAACTCCGCAAATGCAGCAAGAACAACGGCCCCCTCCCCTTCGCCCAAACCCTCTTAAACACAAATGAATATCTCTCCCCTGACGCCATCAAACAACAATGCCAAACACGCATACGCCAACTCCTTCACGCCACCACCACGGATAAGCTAAAGAAAACAAAAACTCGAGCCAATATGGCCTACGAAAACTCGAGCCAATATGGCCTACGACACCTGCCCCAAACTCTCTCACCGCCGATTGAAAATTAAAAGCGGCCTCCTACCCCCCGCCGGCGCCGCCTCCACCCTCCACCGCATTACTAGACCCGATAAAACTACCGCATCCTCTCCCTCCGCCGTCATTGACGCGGTACACTCTCACTTCGCCACCGAACTAGGCCGCGCCACCCCACCCGAACTGCCCACCCCCCCGTGGGAACTCCCCGACAACCCCGACAACTTTACCATCGAACCCCGTGGTGACCCCTCTCTCACCCTTGTCGACATGATTACCCGCGACACTGTCGATAATAAAACCCTCAACTCCCTAGGCACCGGCAAAGCCCCCGGCCCCGACGGTATCCCCAACGAAATAATCAAATTCCTACCACCGGCGACCCGCTCCGCCCTCTCCTCTCTCCTCTCCCTCCTCGCCCACAAATCCTACACCCCTCATGATTGGTGCCACAGCACAACATGCCTCCTACATAAAAAAGGAGACCCCTCCCTCCTCGATAGCTACCGCCCTATCGCCCTCATGAATAACCTCCTTAAACTATGGACAGCACTAATCAAAGATGCAGGCTCAAAATACGCCGAAACCCACGGCATTCTCAGCGACCAACATGACGGATTCCGACAACACCGCAGCATCCACGACGCCCTCTCCTCCCTCACTATGACGATGGAGGGCGCGAAACTCCACAGCAAAGACATCTACGTCATGTACGCGGATTTCAAAGGCGCCTTCAACGCCGCGGACCACCGCATCATGTTCAAACACATGCGTCAACTCGGTATGCCCCCCACCTTTGTCGACACATGCGAACACCTCTACGGGGTCTCAACCACAGATTATATTACACCACATGGCCCCACCCCTTCTATCAACATTAATCGCGGCACCCTCCAAGGAGACACCCTCTCCCCCTTTCTATTCACCCTCTTCCTTAAACCCTTCCTTCGCTGGCTCACGGTGGGAAGCCGGGGCTACCGCCCAAGCCCACCCGCCACTAACGTCGACCCCACAGAACCTACAGCCACATACCCAGGACACGGCTTCGCTGACGACCTCAGCCTCGCCACGGGCTCGACCCCCAACATGACCATCCAGCTCAGGAAGCTCTCCCTCTTCAGCGCCTACACGGGCATGACCGTCAACATCCGCAAATGCTCCATCACCGGCGCCCTCTGGCGCACAGGCAACGCCCTCACCCTCGCCAACACTACCCTCCTCGCATCCCGCCTGCAAACTCAGTTCATCACCCTCAACTCCACCCCGGCCCCCATTCCCTCCATTGGCCCCACGGACACATACCGCGTCCTAGGGGTAGAACTGAACACCTCCCTCACCTTCACCAAACACTGGCACGAACTAAAACGTACCACTGCATCCCTCATCACCACCCTTTCCACCTCCCCACTAACACAATCCCGCAGAATTAGGGTCATCCGTGGACTCCTCATCGGAAAACATTTCACCCTCCAGCTCGGCCTCTTCACCGACTCCCAACTCGACACTCTAGAAGGACAAATCTGCCGCGCACTCCGCTCCGCCATCTCCTCGGTACGTAACCTTCCCCGCACCGCCCTCCACCGCCCTACCTCCGACCTAGGATACGGCCTCCCCTCCCTCAAAGCCCACGCCGCACAACTCACAGTTTGCCACCTACATAAAACCATGAACAACTCAGGCTATAGAGGCCACATGGCCCGCGCACACATCCGCACCTTATCCACCACGTACTCCCACTGGCCCTCGGAATCCATCATGTCAACATGTTACACCCCACCCACACTCAAGTGCTTAGTCAGAGCTCAGCGCGATGCGGGCACCCTATTCCACAACATCCCTCCACTCTCCCTCACCAACCCTATCGCCTCCACAATCCGCGCCCACTTCACCACTCAAGACAACCCCCTCCTCGCCTCACTCCGGGACAAAGCCACACACATCACCGACCCTCACACATATAAACAAGCCTACTGCGATTTCTCTCCCCGAAAAACACACGCCTCCCTCCTCCCCCGCCTGACCCCCCTCTGGAAGAATAACATCACCACGTGGCCACAAGTCCTCCTCAGAGCCACCTCATCCTCCTTCATCCTCAAATCATGCAAATCCATCACCACACTCACGGGGTCCACCACCCCACTCTCAATTCCCATCCGCCTCCTCGCCGCAATCCTCACCGAACCCCTTGATACTATCCACAACCGCCTCCACCTCACAAGCCTCACTTCCAAACAAGCATCCCCCCCCACCACTATACACCCCTCATGGATTCCCCTCCTCTCCCCACACCTCCCTCGCTCACCCCCCACCCTCTCATCCGGCATCTACACCTCCCGCACCACTCACCCCACCCCCACCACAACCACCACACACTTAGACACAGAATACCTCACCCCCTCAGACCACCACTACCCCCCCTGCGACGTAACGCGCATCATTTCCAAACACAAGGACACAGAATACGGCCAAACGCAGTACATGGTTGAATGGGCCCCGGAACACCTCACGGAATGGGACATCCAACTCCAACTCGACGACGGCTTCCGCCTCATCTCCTCCACCCCCACATCGGTATGCCTCCCCGCCCCCTCTCCCACCGCCTGCTCCATCTGTCACGCCCCACTGCACACAGAACCCACCTCCACTTGCTGCACATGCCCGCACTTTGCCATACATTCCCAATGCCGCCCAGCTCAGGGACCCGCCACATGGCAGTGCGAGTGGTGTGCTCGCGGCCAACAACACGACCTCACCCGCCTCCACGAGGACCAGTGGGCCCCATACCTACAACTACACGACACCATCAGTGAGACCCCCTCCGGCCCCACCGCCCTCACCGCATTTAACTCCGGCTATGTCCCCTCCACGACACCCATTCTGCCAAAACAAGGACCCCCTCCGTGGTCACACCCCCTAATCACATTCAACCACGACCCCATCAACCCCGACCTCGACATGCTCCCTACCGGTAAATTCGCCATCCACGCACACCCATCACTCCACGACACAACCATCCTATGCACTCCCGACGGCCGCGCGGTCACCACCCTCAACGGCCCCCGCGTCCGCCACCTCTTTCAACTCTTCCGCCTAGAACTCACACAGCTCACGTTCGAAGAGGAGGTCTACCACCTCCTCACTCGCCTAGGTTCCCGCTCAGAAATCCACTCACCCACACCCGCCACCACCACCCGTAATAGATGGGCAACTAGAGAAGACCTACTTACAACTCTCCGTCACACATTCCGCATCCATACAGAACTATACTCCGACCCCCTCAATAAATCCCTCCACTCCACCGCATATCACTCACTCTACCCCGAAGACATAGTCTTCTCATCCAGCGGCAGCAATGCCCCACACACATGGCAAGGCACCAACATCGCCAACCCCGAATACGATCACGAATGCATGCGCCGCGCCATGGAACACGCAATCACCAGCGCACACCTCACAGCCCCACACATACCCAGCGCAACCATCCTCATCCTCCCCCGATGGGAACACACACCATACCGCCACTCCAAATACATCAACTCCCCATACACACACCACCTCTACACCCTCCTCAATGACGCAAACACCTTCCTACCCCCCGACCAACACACTGGCAACCCCACCTCCACCCCATTCGGCACACGCTAGATGGTAGACATATACCTCGTAGCAAACCCCCTCGCACTCTCCACCCTCCCATCACCCACAGCCATGACCGCACTTCACAACACCCTCGAATCTATCTACGACACTAACCTCCACAACCCCGCCATCATCATCCCTCCCCCTCACCTCTTCGACACCTACTCACCCCACTCGGCAGGCATATACCACATCCCCCCAAACCCAACTCATCCCATCACGTATCCCCACCCGGACCGCATGTAACTAAAATACCCCCCCCACCACAAGCACTTGTGGCGGTTAGCCTCTGAAAGCTAAACGCTAGCACAAATCTGTTCTTGTCTGTCTAGTTCTGTCGTTGCAAGATGGCAAAATGATGTTGTCGAGAGGCAATAGTGAAAGATGTTTCACTGTTGTACTTTGGCGGTAGATGTTGTAAGTGAACAATGGAATTGTTAAAAGGTTCTGTCACCTCCCTCTACTGCACTGGGCTTAAATAGGTTTCTGCCCAGATTGCTTACGCCTGCAAGCTACGCTTACGTGTCAGGCGTTAGGGCTGTCCAACCGTCGTCATCTGCCTCGAGACGCGGCCTGCCTAGCATTGGGTTTCACGACGCGGCTCCTTCTGCATCGAAGAGCTCGTTCTGGCGCGTCATCTGGCTGGTTAGATTAATTATGCATATCTGTACGTACCGGAAGGTACTGGTCGTACTGTAGCATCAGCACCATTACAATATTGCAGTAGCGACGTACCCACGAGTATACGTCCGTCCGTGTGGAAAAGCACGAATTGGAATCCGTAACGAGTACCTGTACAATGTCCTACAATGTACTGTTGCATGACTAAGGCTAGGGATCAGCCATCGATGCATCGTCGATAGTATCATCATCATCTGGTGATAGTGCCATCGATGTGATAGTTTGCAACATCGACATCGACACGATGGCAGTAGTGCTAGTATCAATGCCATCAATTATCAAAGCAATTGTAAAATATTGATTATTTAGGCCCGATGTATCGATATATTGTCCCAAATATCGATACATCGGCGATAATATCGGCTTAAATTACCATCGATGTCAGCATCCCAAACTATCAACACTATCAACATTGACAATCCAAAATATCAATACCATCAACATCGACGTTTCAAAATATCATTACCATCAACATCGACAAAATTCATTTGATCCCTAGCCTTATGCAGGACTGTACTCGTCACACTCGTACCCTCCCCCTTTTGACAGATCAATGAGGTCGCCGCGAGGCAGACCTCCGTGGTTCTTTGCTCCTTTACTGAAGCTCTTACTGGGACTCAAGAATGCGCGTTGGGTGAGCGTGCATGAAGTCAATGTAAGCTTGAGTCTTGGCAAACTTGCGCCATTGAGGTGTCTCCAAGAAATCTTGTAATGCAATCGTTCGATGCACCTCGTTCAACCGGTGCCAGACAAGTGGAATGTCGTCATCACTGAAGTGTGTCATGAAGAGCAAATATTTGCCTCGTCGTCCAGGTAGCGACTTGATGCACAAAGCAAAGATGTGCGAAACGTCAAACTCCTCGTCGTCTCCTTCAGGTACAATCACCGGGACAGCTGGTCGTAGTGGAGCAGGGTCGTAAGTTGTTAACATGGAACACATGATATAAGCGTACTGTCGCTGGTAGTTTCAATCTATAACTATGTTTCCCAATCTGCTCCTCCACTGGAAAAGGGCCGAGCTGTCTGTCTCTGAGTTTCCGGTTCGGTTGTCCTCGCAGAAAAAGGTTTGTTGTGACGATTGACACCTTGTCTCCCTTAGTGAAGTGTGGCGCTGTAGATGGTTATGTGCGCGCCAGCATCTGGTTCTTGTGTAGTTGTAACACTGAGCGTACCAGGGTGTGTACTTCCTGTAGCAATCTTAACCGTTCTGTTGCGTCTTGCGAAATTGGAATCGACGGTCGCATGATGAACAGTAGGTCAGGAGGCTCCTCATGAGAGAATCCAAAGTTAGCCTCGAATGGTGTGTGCTCAATTCCGAGTGCACGCGAAGCGTTGTACGCAAACTCCACTTGCGGTAGAAGAGTCGACCAATCATAGCCATCATAGCAACAGAAGCAACGAAGAAGCTGCTGAAATGTGATGTTCACGCGCTTTGTCAAGCCGTATGTTTCCGGGTGTCGGCTAGAAGACATGTTCAGACGCGTTCCGAGGCGTCTCCAAAGTGTCTGCCAGAAAGCGCTAACAAATTTCGGGTCACGGTCGCTGATCCAAAATTTGAAATTTCGCACACGGGGCAATCCATGTAAGCGGTAGACTCCATGTAAAAACAAAGTGGCAGTTTCTTCGGCAGTAATCGACTCTGTACATGGCAGAAAATGGGCCATTCGAGTTAGATGGTCTACTACAATCAGCACACAATTAAAGCCGTTGCTCTTAGGCAAGTGTGTCAGGTAGTCAAGACCAACTGTATGCCACGGGTGGAACAGGTAACGGGTAAAGAGTCGCAGCCATCTGCGGTCGAATCTTTGCTCGTCGACACCCGACGCAGCGTTCACAGAAATATTTCACGTCTTGGCGGATTCGTTTCCACCAGAATCTGTCGAGTGCTTTAGCAAGAGTGCTAGCAACTCCTCTGTGACCAGCTGACGAACTTTCGTGCAGCTCTGTGATCAGTTTCAGTCGGAGCTCAGAGTTCTGTGGTATACAGAGGCGATTGAGGCGCCAAAAGTATCCGTCTATGGCTTCTATCCGGCTGTCTATTGTCCACTCACCATCATCCCCATAAAACGAATCTTGTGAGAACCCCTCGCGAATGAGATCAGCGAACTCAGGGCTCAGCTGCAGCGCGTCAACTGTAAGTGAATTTAACTGTGCGTCTTCAAACATCAGCTGGGACTTCCGTCGTAATTCTCGATCTGACGGAACCTCGCCATCCCAAAATAAGGGTACTGTGGCCTGAGGTACGAAGTCTGGACGCCGGCTTAACGGGTCAGCTTCGTTCAGAGCTCCCTTGCGATATGCAAGTGTCATCGAGCCCACAAACGGTTGCAAATCCCGCAGGTATCTTGCTTGCCGCTTGTTCAGCCTGTTGTTCGGTTGCCTGAGCAGATGTCGCAGTGTGTCGTGGTCTGTTACGACAAGGAACTTAGAACAGCCTTCAAGATAGCACCTCCAATGCTTGACAGCTTCGCATACGGCCAAAGCTTCTAAGTCGTACGCAGAGTAAGTGTTACCACGCTCAGCTAGATTCAGCTTACGCCGTTACGCGCCCAGTAAGAAACTGGTTGAAGACCTCCTCCTTGGTCCCGCAACAGGACTGCTCCAATCCCCAATGTTGAAGCATCTGTAGCCACGGTGAACGTCGCGTCCGAGCCGACCTCCGGAAGGATCAGGCATGGCGCGGAAATGAGCCGTAACTTGAGAGTCTCAAAGGCTTCCAAACAGGCAGGCGTGAGCGTAATCTTCTCCGGCTGGGACTTCCGCAGTAAGTCCGTCAATGGAGCCGTAAGGTCGCTAAAATGGTGTATAAATCTGGCATAGAAGTTGCAGAATTGTACGAAACTGCGAACCTCCTTCTGCGTCTTGGGCATTGGCCAGTCTGCAACGGCCTCGACTTTCTTTGTGGAAACCGAAATTTTACTGGCTGACACACTTTAGCCCAGGTATTCCATCTGTTGTAGTCCGAAGAAGAATTTCTTAAGGCGTAATTTCAGCCCTTCCTCCTTGAATCGCTGCGGCACTAGACGTAGGTGCTCCAGGTGCTCCTCCAGTGTTCGATTGAAAATGCAGACGTCATCGAGGTAGACTGTCACGAATTTATGTAAAAAGTCGCGAAGAATGTCGTTCATCATTCGTTGAAATGTAGCCGGCGCATTGCACAGGCCAAACGGCATGGCGACCCACTCCATTAAGCCATCAGGGGTCTGAAAAGCCGTCTTGTGAACGTCCTGATCACGCTCTCGAACTTGCCAGAATCCAGAAGCGAGGTTGAGGTGTGTGTAAAAATTCGCGTCCTTAAGTTCGTCGAGAGTATCATCCACACGCAGAAGTGGGTAAGCATCTTTACGCGTAACCTCGTTAAGGCCACGGTAGTCAATGCACAGACGAAGCGAGCCATCAGCTTTTCGCACAAAAAGAATTGGCGAGCCGAACTCACTGTAGCTGGGACGGACCAGACCAGCCTCCACCGCGTCTTTGAGTTGTCGATTAAGCTCAGCGCGCTCTGCAGGTGATAACCTGTTTAGACGTTGACGTCGCATCGGGCCAACAGTTTCAATGGGATGATCCCACTGTCGGCTTACAGGTGGAGAGTCGACAGGTTGCAGTAACTCCGGGAAGTCATCGAAGAGTAACGACCGGAAGTTGTCACGTTGTTCTGCGGTTAGCTCCTATCCAGTGTGAAAGTCTGTCGGTTGTTCATCGGCTGACGTGAGTTCAATGACGTAAAAATCAGCATGACGTCCCTTGCTGCGGCGCGTCTTGCGCATGAGTTTCTGGACTTTCGTAGATGACAGCAGTAGACATTCAGGGCGTCGTTCCTCGAGCGTAGTCTCCACAGCTATGTCGTCCATTAATGTAAAAATTCTGGTTGTACCAAACTGTAAAGAGGCATGTTCGTAATCAAGCCATGGTAAACCCAGGATAACATCAGTTGTACGTAAATCACGTAAGACGTAAAAAGTCCGGTAATATTCGTGTCGAGCCAGCTCAAAAGTGACGTCACAGACTGTTGTAGAAGTCACTCGTTGTCCGTTAGCGAGTCGAACTTGGGTCTTAGTTGCAGACTTCCGAGTCTGTAATGCAAAGCGTCGTACAAAGTCCTCTGACACAAAATCAAGCGTCGCAGCGCAGTCCCCTAATCCAGAATTTTGGTGTCCGCCTTCAGGAGTTTTTACAGTCAGCTCGGTTCGAATTAACGGGCGAGCTTCTGTGAGGTCAGTCAATAGGGCTTCAGCTGGCGAAGAAAATTGTCGCAGCGTAGCGATGGACGCTTCCGCACTGTATGAAGTTACAGGTACCGAGTTGGGTTGATCAGGTGCTGTAGGTACTATAGAGTCGTTAAACGCACAATCTGCGTCGACTAACCACAGCTGTACAGGCCAAGGACCTGGAGCAACCACATTCTGTCGCGCTGGGTTCTCGAGTGACTGACGAGTAAAAAGTTGAGTTCTCGTTGGGAATTCTTGGTAGAATTTCCAGTGCTTAGTCACTCGAGTAAATTTCGCCCACTTCGGTAGTACAAATACAGCCATCGTAGATGTCGGAGATGTTCGACGACAATCCTCAAAATGCTGTGCAATCTGCTCAGCTAACTCCCATGGTGGGATGATGAACACCCGTTCTCCTGTCAAATCTCTCTCTAGAATCGAGTCACTCGGCGAACAGTGAGGTAAGTCACCGTGCGAGTTAAGACCTTCATCATCAGCACATCCCTCCAATGTGAAGTTGAATCGTGCATGCAGAGGGTCAAAGATTGAGTCAACCAGTTTCCAATCAATTGAACGTTTGGTTACAGGTTTACGACTTTGTCTCTGCTTAGTCTGACGTCGACGACCTGCCACTAGAGTTGCAGGTGTCGCGACTGTAGTCGATGGAGATGCCGAAGGTGTTTCGACGACCTCTATCGCTAACAATGTCTCAGAATGAACAGTAGATGTAGCCGGCTGCTCCACTTCATTAGTAGAACAGCCTTGCCACCATAATTGCTTCTTAGGTTCCATTGGTGCCTTGCCCTTGAACTCCGGGCATTGGAACAGTCGGTGTCCCTTCTTGTGGCACTTGAAGCAGAGTCCTTCGTCCATGTGTCGTTGACGCTCCTCATGTGTCATTGCCTTTGAGAGTGTGTTGAAATTTTCGCTGCCAGACATTTGACCACGTCCGCCATTGTTGCCTCCATCACGTCCACGTCCGCGGCCGCGTCCGTGGCCAAGACCACGGCCACCCTTGTTACGTTTCCAGATCTTAGAGGCTTCGTCGAGAGGGTCCTCAAAATTACGCTTGCGTGTAAGCTGGGAAGATGGACCAACAGTAGACTTCGTATTGCCGAGTTCCGGCGAATCTGTAACGACGTCGTTCAAGAAATTTTGCAGCTCCACCAGTGTAATCTGGTACCCCTTCTGAGCTCAGTGTGATTTAGCTTGGTTCTTGAGCAAAGTGTTCGCTAGGCCATTAATGAAGCGCACACAATATACATCAGCTGTCAGATGTTCACGAGACCGACGTAAGTAGTCGTTGTACTGCTTAGTGTAGACCGCGTAGCTCATCGTGCTGCTCCGCGTAAAGCTGAGCAAAGCGTTAATTGCATCGTCCTTGATGTTCGGAAGAAACATTGACTTGCGTAACTCCGTAACAAGCTCGTCGTACGTAGCTGGAATTGGAGGCTGAGTTTTCCGGTTCAACCACCACCCATTCAGATGTCTAGCGAACTGTGAAGTAACCCAGATAACTGAGTCGTACGTGTCAGGCGAAATCCCAAGCATGAGAAAACGCTGAGGCTGAGCTTCAAGCCAATCCTCCAGTACATGAGGTACTTGGCCATTCTGATATGGTGAAGTAATTGCAGTCTTACGCTGGGTCTCCGTGAGGGTCACAGGTAGTCCAGCCAAGTTGTGGGTAGGCATCGGCATTCCCACTCGTAAATCTGTAGGCCCTTCACCAGTCAGTCGGTTGATGTGTCCACGAATCAGCAGCCAGACAGAACCAGAGTCGACCGTTGTAAACCGGGAGTACATGTGGAACTGTCTCGGGATAGACGCGTCGTCAAGCAGGACTGGAGCGTGTTGAACAACAGCTCGAAAAAATAATTCCCACTGAGTCACGTAACCAAAGTGAAGTAACTCACTCTTGTGCTTCTCAGCACGAAGTAACCCCTTCTGTGAGGGCGTAAGTGTCAAACCGTCAATGTTGATGGTTTCCGGGACGACGTAAGTGCCATCCGGATTAGCTGTCGACTGTGCTAAAACAGCCTGCTTAACCTGAGCAGGTGGGCGTAAGTTGTTCGTAGCAAACATGACAGGAATAGAAGCCGAGTACACGTAGACAAGCTGTCGTCCTTGAGGTAGCGTAACGAGGACGGGTTCACCACTCAACAGTGTTAAATCATCCGGTGTCACAACTAGACCAGTCTCCTCGTGTAACTCGCGAACAACAGTGTCGACATGCTCTTCGTTAGGTAAGACAGAGCCAGCTGGGAACCAAGTTTTACCACTACGAGGCTCACGCTGTAATACCAACTTCAAGTCCGACGGTTTAGTTCCTCCAACGTGAATTACCAACACCACGTAATGTCCGGGTCCTAGAGAAGCCATCTCAACTCAGTCAAGCAACGTCGAGCGAATCAACGAGCAACGAAAGCGTGCGTCGACCAAAGAGCTCCGACACCAGTGTGGCGGTTAGCCTCTGAAAGCTAAACGCTAGCACAAATATGTTCTAGTCTGTCTAGTTGTGTCGTTGCAAGATGGCAAAATGATGTTGTCGAGAGGCAATAGTGAAAGATGTTTCACTGCTGTACTTAGGCGGTAGATGTTGTAAGTGAACAATGGAATTGTTAAAAGGTTCTGTCACCTCCCTCTACTGCACTGGGCTTAAATAGGTTTCCGCCTAGATTGCTTACGCATGCAAGCTACGCTTACGTGTCAGGCGTTAGGGCTGTCCAACCGTCGTCATCTGCCTCGAGACGCGGCCTGCCTAGCATTGGGTTTCACGACGCGGCTCCTTCTGCATCGAAGAGCTCGTTCTTGCGCGTCATCTGGCTGGTTAGATTAATTATGCATATCTGTACGTACCGGGAGGTACTGGTCGTACTGTAGCATCAGCACCATTACAATATTGCAGTAGCGACGTACCCACGAGTATACGTCCGTCCGTGTGGAAAAGCACGAATTGGAATCCGTAACGAGTACGTGTACAATGTCATGCAATGTACTGTTGCAGGACTGTACTCGTCACACACTCTTGCTTGGAACTTGCAAGACTTTGTCTACACAGACGGCTCGAAAAAAGGAGGCTCATCCCCTCTCGGAGCAGCAGCCACACACCCCGCCTCGGACACCCGAATGAAAATTATGGTAACCTCTACCCCTCCCTCGCACACAAATCGAGCTGAACTTGCTGGCATAGATATTGGGCTCCAACTCGGCCGCACCCACCTCCTTACAGACAGTGCGTGCTCCCTCCGCCTGATACAAAGATACTTAAACTGCCCTACCGCTTACAAACACAATATCCACCGTGACACGCTCCACTCCATCACACACACCCTCAAAACCCGCTGCGACGCAGGCATCCGCACACACCTCGGCAAAATTAAAGCACACAACCACTCCCTAGGTAACGACTTCGCAGACGCACTCGCTAACCAAGTCGCGGATGGTAACCTACCCGACACTACATACACCACAGGCTTAGTGGTCACGATAGGCCACTGGACCTGGCCATACACCCTCATTCCACAAATCCATGGGGAACCAATACCCTACAAATACACCAACCTCAAAGCTGACGCACAGACCTACAACATCAATCACACACACACACCCCTCTCGCAAACAACCAAACACGGAGCCCTCCTCGCCCGCGCCGCGGAGGACGGAGCCGACTTCTCCGTACATAAAAAACACTCAACCCTCACAAATATTCAGTTCACCCACAAACAAAAATTCATGTGGGGCGTCCACAACACCCGCCTTCTTACTCACAACCCCACCCTGCGCTGCCCCCAATGTGGACAATTCACTAACAACGGCCACATAGCCGGTAACACCCCCCCCCGCCCCGCAATTCAAATGGACATCGCAGAGCCTGCGTAACGGCGCGGCATCCGCCGCCGCATGCCTCGGCGCACCCCCTCACCAAGATTCGCTACGTGTATATGTTTGGTCGAATACAAGCGACGTAGTCATTGGTAAGTACTTCGACCCCACCATGAGCGTAACACCGATTGCCTAGCTATTCTTCGGCTGGCTAGTCGCCACACCCCCGGCTCAGTAGCGTACGCCAACCTTCGGCCGGTATTATATATGGCATAATCTCACTCCCAACCGCTAAATTCTTATATTGCTAGAATATTAGGGTCTAACGGTTAGTAAACGTACCATGTTGAGTCCGCCGAAGACCACGCGCGGAGATGACAAAGCGTTACAAGCGCAGTAAATCGTCCGCGGCGGACGCCCACTTGCTTTACCTCTCCAACAACTCCTCTAGCTGGTAGCAACCACCGTATGCCTTTGCGCTCGCCCAATCGGCTCGCGCAACTCACCCACCCTTCCTTGACCAAGCGCCGAATAGAAATAACACCTTTGATGAATAGGTGTTTTTCTGCCTGTTTGTCCAAAATATAAGCAAGCTGTCATCTTTGACATAATCTGACTCCTATTCGCTACTAAATGTAGCTAGTATATGATTTTACTGTGCTTAAGGACAGTCATTACATATCAGCACGATGGGCGCAATTTGCTCCTACAACAGGCGGTCGACAATACAACTACATGAAACAAATACGGGTAAAGTTTCGGGGGGCTTAATGTACCGTCCCTCTAACTCGACGCCAAACCTGCTCATTATGCTTCATTCACTGCGACCCTCGCCAACCTAATTTACGGATTACAAGTCCGAGTCGCTAAGTCCTTTGTTCGGTCTCATCCGACATTAACTACTAAATGTCGCCACTTCTACTTTACCGTGTGCGGTCCAATTGCGCAATTCGTACGATCTGATCTCCACTTTGGGCGGGTTTTTGGAATCGGATCTCGTGGTGTTGACTAACACATTGAACCAAGGCCTTTCCGATTATGATGGGCCCGATGTCGAGTTAGTGGTATCTCCGGTCTACAATGCGGTGGCGCCCACTACCCAATTGACTTGCCTACAACTTCCGACTCCCGCTGCTCTCACTCGCTTGGGAGATTCCGAGGGCCACATCCAACGGGGCATTTTACGCATTCTTCGTCCCCGGGCCTACCTTGACCTCGTAGCGTTTTGCAAACCTTCCCCACCGGACTATATGAGGGTGATTTCGGGTACGAGTCGCGGGGCTTTGGCTCTCTTTTTCGCTTCACATGAGTCTAGATTCAAGATGCCATCCGATTGCTATACGATGGCACCCCACCGGGTGCTTGGCTTGACTACGGACCGCCTCCCATGTTCGAAAGTGCCCTCGGTGCAATGAGGCTCTTTCATATACTCGCGGGTATGGATCTTCGTCGACGGTTTCGGGCACCTCTATGTCGGGTGAGCGCTCAACAACTAATATGCTCATGGACCATATCCCCCGGTCCCCGTGCTCTTGGTATATCATTCAACTCCACGACCGAATTGTCCACGTGCAAGAAGAGTTCATGCTTGAAGCGGGAGCTATTAAGGGGCGGGACTTACGGTTGGAGGTCCGCCGTATTGGGTCGGGAGCTTCTCGAGATCGTCCTGGGGATGTGGTTTGGTTAGACTTCATGGCTCCGCACCGTCATCTTGTTGTTGATGTGACGGTAACAAGTGCTCGCACGAGCACCAAAGTTCCTAGTATAGGTGCTCGCCTCCCACTCCGTGGCAGCCTTGCATTGGGAGCTCAACAGGGCAAACTTGATGCGGACCTCCGCACTTTTGCTTCGATTGGCACGCCTTCGGTACAGTCAATCCATGACTACTATCCCTTCGCTATGGAGGATGGGGGCCGGTTGGCGCCGATGGCGGCTGAGTTGGTTGATCGGCTGGCTATATTGGTGGATGCTCATCGCTTCCTTGGCATGGGTGCTGCTGACTATGGGTCCTTGCGCTATGAGAGCTATGTCCGTAGGCAACATTTCGTTCGTCGATCTACTTTATGTTCCTTTTCGGCGCTTTTTGGGGGATGTGCGACGTGAATTCATGCAACGTCTTACTGATGCTATTCATGGCACTCCGGGTTCCTATCTCCGCTGCGCTTTTCAGGAGGGCGGTGTTGACGCTGTAGCACGCCTTCTTGTTCCTCGGGCTTAGATGTTTTTTTCTTTTCTTCTTTATGCTTGGTGGCCTCCACTGCTTTTTCTTGTAAAAAATCATTAAATACGGGTAAAGTATACAATAATAAATATCTTCACCCGCGCCATGGGCCGCAAGCGTCCCCGTGCTTCCTCTAGCGGCGCGTGAGGAGCCCCTTGTCGCCTCCACGTGTTGCATTCTCGGCGTGGCCTTGGAGTTTCCTTAGTTTAATCTGCTTGGTTTGTGCACAATGTTGTGCTTTCCTTTTGTCGTGCTTTGGATTCCGTGATCCTCTTGTCACTCTTGCCCTTTTGTTTCCCCTCCCACTTTCCCTGTCCGTGCTCATCTGGTTCTTCTTGTAAGCAAACAATCCCACTTTCACTGTCTGTGATGCTCCCATCTTGTTCTTCTTGTAATCATCCTTGAGTGTACTGCGGTTATAATACCCGTACAATCATCTGCAGGAGATGAAACCCTGAACCCTAAAAATGGCCACTGTTCATCCCGTCTACCGGCGGAGGCGCCCGCGCCCTATGCGCCCGCCCGCCTGTTCAATGCAAGTCGAGTGGCGACGACAGGTAGGTGTAACAGCCCGCCGCAGCCGCGGTCTCGCACTACCCCCAACCGAATTTACTCTCGCCAAGCAAATATTCCGTATCTCCGAGACGTTGTGGTGCCGCTTCGTCGCTATGAGCGCAAAACAAGAAGCCTCAACTCAACCCGTTCCACAGTTACCGTTTGCAAACGACGGCAGCTTTATGGACCTATGGGTTAAAATGCAGGCCGCGCAGAACGGGCAGCATGCAGACGAAGCTCCTCAGGAAGGAAGCTCGGCTGGGTGTGACGAACCTGCGTCGACGGGATTTATCCCAGCGTCTACATTCCGCGGACCTAGGCTTGGTCATGTATTTAAAAACTCTACTCAGGGCTTAGGCTACTACGTGGACTCTCCGCCGCCCGTGGCAGTGGCGCAGCCGTCGAAGCAAGCCAGAGCTGGCACGGGGGCAGTTATTCTGAAGAGAAAACCCATTATCAACGTACAGCGACGGGTGGACAGCCGAACAGAATTACCGGCGAAGAAGGGCAAGACAGGTATGTGTTGGTGCAGGACAGTTGCAGCAATTTGATAGCATACTTCGTTGGGGGCTTCTGACAGCAGTCTAACGTCTTTAAGACTATGCCCCTCTCCCTCCCGCCCCAAAAATTCAACACACCCTCCAAACAAGAAAATGGAGTTGCCGGGCACCAGACTAGTTCTGGGCAAGGTGAAGATGACTCAAGGCCCCATTATCTGAAGGAAATGGATCGTTATCGATCAACAAAGTGCGGTTCTGATACAAATCACGAGCGGCCTCTGGTCAAGTGATGTATCTGGCATTCTTGGGAAGTGAACAGTTTGTCTCAATGTTGCCCTCCGCCGTTCCTGTTTTCCTCTCTTCTGGACGTTGTTTGATTCTGATAGTTCCTGCCCATAAATCATGGTAAGACGCCTATCTTTTGAGACTCACTGGTGTGAGCAAACAACTATGCCGATGAACAATGCTGTGCACGTCTTCTCATTGGCCGGGTGTTGAGTGGCAATGGCATTGCTCCCATCAGCTGTTACAGTAGGCACCTAGCTTAACGAGTGATGCTGCAGCCGTGTAAAAATGATATGGAACTTTGCTTGCATCAACCAAACTGATGGCGGTGTCAAACAAAATCACAGGTATCCCACGTTGCGAAGGTTCACCTGGCGTTACGAATTCTGAAAGCTACTCAGGACGAAATCATACCAACCCTGTGCATCAAGAGTCCCATAGCAACATACACAGACCAAGACAAACAGGTCCACCATCCAAGGAACCCAGCTGTAGCCCGCCTGGTGAAGCACAGAATTATCATTGGTTATCGTCCTGTTTTTAACAGCAAAAAATCGAGATGTAAGCACATAACAGAGAGTCACAGGAATTACCAGAACGATGCAGGTAGAACCACATCCTCGGCGTCCCTGATCTCCACCGTTCCGCAAAACAGCAGAGTTCCGTAGCAAAGACAAAGGGCCCCATGGGCAAATAATTGGACCGCGACCTGGGAATTATCGACACACCGATAACGGCGGACACTCAATAAGGGTGTAGAACACTAAAGTGCGGAGCATATATGTCCTAGATAATGATTGCGAAGCACCTTGTTCAATAACATCTGGTTATGCTCCACTTTGATTCGGATGAGGGTGGCGGTAGACTTGCCATGAGTCTGTGCAGCTTTGTCTGCATACAAGATACCAAGATGTCATGTCCGTAAAACAAGCATTCTGTGGCTGGCAGATGATGGTGTCAGGGCTTGCAGATCCTACCTGACGGCTTCACTCCGTGCTTGAGCTTGTACCAGTACTCGAGACTGAGATTCAAGTACGACTGAGCCAATGGCCTACAACGACATACCGTGCATTTCATAAGACTCAGCATCCACCCAAAATCAGTGAGACTGCAGCAAAATGTTTGCATAAACCTTGGTATGACCGCGCTGCAGTCCGGGACAATACCGCAACGTGGGAAGGCCTAGCAGCCCAGAAAGCACGAGCACTGTTGGTTTGATGTACTCCAACGAATCTGCGCTTGGGCGGAGGCAGTGAATAAGATAACAGGTCCAAAAGCAATGTAACCCCGCCCTTCCCTTTCCAAATCAATCAACGGATTTCTGCATATTACTGCGCAACGCTCTCGATCACTTCTACTGTACCTTCGGTCACTGACCACATTTCAGCCATTGGCTTGATCCACGTTATGACCGCCAGCAATGGTAAAATCAGCTGCAGGTGCAGGCAAAGTTTGGAAAGGGTGCTGATCTGCATGTACCCATAGCCCCAAAACGGCGGCGGAGTCACAGCCTTGAAGTACATTCGTGCCCAGCGCTGCGCGGCGCTGAATGTAAGACAGCCCTGGAGCCCGGCTACTGAAGCCAGAACAACTGATGCCCAAAGCGGATCGATCGCCACCCCATCAGCAATCTGTTCCTCGTCAAGTGGGTGTGATTGAACACATGGGGCGCAAATGTCAAATACAGAACCAAAAAACACAGTTGTTATTTTCTTGCACAGCACACTCACCTCCAGGTCGGGCTTTTTTTTTCGTAGATACCCTGTCAGACTGGGCATTGTCTCCTTGCTAGCAGTGTTCACAGAAAAGTCGATGACATCAACAGGGCCCAGAAGCAGCGTCACCAGGGCCAACGCTGGGCAGGGAGGTGGGGCAGGCAGCAGATATGTAATAAGATGCAGCTGCGGGGACTAAAAAGCGGAAACATCACAGTGACTGATTCATGCAGGTAGGCAGCATCACTCACCAAAGTTGAACACGCCAATCAGTGAAGTTCCCCAGCGCACAAATCGCGGGATGATATCTTTCGCCAGAACCTCTGTCTTGAATAGCACCGATAACGTGCACATCAGTGTCATGCACGCCATAGGCATGATGAACTTGTTGGTTCGCAGCCCGAATGCGTGTCCCAATTCTCCAAACACGACATTGCACATCATAATCATGAAGAAGTAAACCTGAAGAAAAAAACAAAAGATTCTGAGCCACGCACGCCCTCGTCACCTTGAACTAGCCCCCTTCCACCATCCACCTTTAATATAGACTGACATATCAGCAAGTTGACCCCAGGGGCACGGATAGCCACTCCTTACCATATTGTCCCAGTCCTTGAAGAATCTGGTTGCCTCCACGACAGAGCGCGGCAATGGCGTAACACTCAAGAAGCCAGCACCTCCCAGACTGTCCTCCAGCTCCCTCAGGACCCAACAAAGTCGAAACCGAGTAAAAAGCAAATAAATGCGGCCGGGAAATACACCCGCAAGACGCATGGGTACATAGAGGTAAAAACCACCAGGTGAGCAACAACGAGTTGGAAACTCACTTGAACTGAGCATCCTCCTTCTCCTCTGATGTCATTTTCTTACGATTTCGGACCTGGGGGCACGAGGGGCAGAAAGTAATCAGAGTGTGACGGCGCTGGTATCCGAGTACTCATATTATGCACCTGAAAAAGACGCCCTGATGCCACCTGCGTCAGATATCAGACGCTGATAGTATGGGGTATTCCACCTTTTGGGTATGGTTTGACGACGCGGCGTTAGAGTTCGTGCCTGACCCGGTGGGATCCTCGGGGACGACATAAACTCGGAGAGCTGTCAGATATGCTGCGGCAAGAGAGCCATACCTGCAAGGGACAAGTGAGACGACCCAGAGTGTACGTGGCTACAGTAAGTGAAAACTGCGCGGTAGCTAGAAAGACAGAATTGAAAGGGAGATTGCAGTGAGTACTCTTAAGGGAACAACAAGGACGACGATACACTGCGGCCATCTGTAGCTGTCGACAAACCTGGCATTCAGCAAAGCGAGCGCTGCCGTACAACACGCCACATATCCTAAGTTATCTAGAAGTACCATTCTTTCCACTCGCGATATTGCCTAGCGTGCGAGATATTGTAGCTTCCTGTTATGCGGTATCGCGCGTGCCAACGGTGTTTGCCACCAGCAATGGCCGCCTCTTACTAGCTCACTATAAGATAAAGGTAGGGGTAAAGGAAAAAGTCACCACGATGTCAGTCACCGCGATGGGAATCGCGAGCAGCGATCCATTTCATCTATGTCTGACCCGTACTATAATACCGTTAAATCCACATCCACCACCGAAACCTGAAGCTTAATATATATACGGAAACAGGTAAGGATCCGTATGGTCGCTACTGTATGCATGAGCCCTCCACGATCATCTTTATTTGGCAACTCCCATATGGATACAGATAGCGGTTGCTTCCTCCGCCTGCTACTCCCCACCCAATCTGTGATCTCCCCGACCCCCTGCCCTCCCCCCCGGCGCGCCCACCCCTCACGTAGCCTCAAAATATGGGAGGAGTCTATGCTCCTTGTCTTGAGAAAAGCACCTCGCTTGTCAGCCCCCCACGTTGATGGTTGGCGATGGGAACATGTCCGTGACTTAAATGTTCCGGCATGGCGTAAGTGCGTTTATGTGGCGGTTAGCCTCTGAAAGCTAAACGCTAACACAAATATGTTTTTGTCTATCTAGTTCTGTCGTTGCAAGATGGCAAAATGATGTTGTCGAGAGGCAATGTTGAAAGGTGTTTCACTTCTGTACTTATGCAGTATATGTTGTAAGTGAACAAAGGAATTGTTAAATGGTTCTGTCACCTCCCTCTACTGCACTGGGCTTAAATAGGTTTCTGCCCAGATTGCTTACGCCTGCAAGCTACGCTTACGTGTCAGGCGTTAGGGCTGTCCAACCGTCGTCATCTGCCTCGAGACGCAGCCTACCTAGCATTGGGTTTCACGACGCGGCTCCTTCTGCATCGAAGAGCTCGTTCTTGCGCGTCATCTGGCTAGTTAGATTAATTATGCATATCTGTACGTACCGGGAGGTACTGGTCGTACTGTAGCATCAGCACCCTTACAATATTGCAGTAGCGACGTACCCACGAGTATACGTCCGTCCTGTGGAAAAGCACGAACTGGAATCCGTAACGAGTACGTGTACAATGTCCTACAATGTATTGTTGCAGGACTGTACTCGTCACACTCGTACCCTCCCCCTCTTGATAGATCAACGAGGCCGCCGCGAGGCAGACCTCCGTGGTTCTTGGCTCCTTTACTGAAGCAGTTACTGGGACTCGGGAATGCGCGCTTGGTGAGCGTGCATGAAGTCGATGTACGCATGAGTCTTGGCAAACTTGTGCCATTGGGGCGTCTCCAAGAAATCTTGTAACGCGATTGTTCGGTGCACCTCGTTCAACCGGTGCCAGACAAGTGGAATGTCGTCATCACGGAAGTGCGTCATGAAGAGCAGATATTTGCCAGGTCGTCCAGGTAGCGATTTAATGCACACAGCAGAGATGTGCGAAACGTCAAACTCCTCGTCGTCTCCTTCAGGTATATTCACCGGAACATCTGGTCGTAGTGGAGCAGTAGAGCAGGGTCGTAAGTTGTTAACATGGAACACATGATGTAAGCGTACTGTCGCTGGTAGTTTCAATCCGTAACTGTGTTTCCCAATCTGCTCCTCCACTGAAAAAGGGTCGAGCTGTCTGTCTCTGAGTTTCCGGTTCGGTTGTCCTCGCAGAAAAAGGTTTGTTGTGACGACCGACACCTTGTTTCCTTTAGTGAAGTGTGGCGCTGTAGACGGTTATGTGCGCGCCTGCATCTCGTCCTTATGTAGCTGTAACACAGAGCGTACCGGAGTGTGTACTTCTTGTAACAATCTCAACCGTTTTGTTGCGTCTTGCGAAACTGGAATCGATGGTCGCATGCTGAACAGTAGGTCAGGAGGCTCCTCAGGACAGAACCCAAAGTTAGCCTCAAACGGTGTGTGCTCAATTCCGAGTGCACGCGAAGCGTTGTACGCGAATTCCACTTGCGGTAGAAGTGTCGTCCAATCAGAGCCATCGTAGCAACAGAAGCAACGAAGAAGCTGCTGAAATGTGATGTTCACGCGCTTTGTCAAGCCGTCCGTTTCTGGATGTGGGCTGGAAGACATGTTCAGACGCGTTCCAAGGCGTCTCCAAAGTGTCTGCCAGAAGGCACTGGCGAATTTCGGGTCGCGGTCGCTAATTAGCACACGGGGCAATCCATGTAAGCGGTAGACTCCCTGTAAAAACAAAGTTGCAGTTTCTTCGGCAGTAATCGACTCTGTACATGGCAGAAAATGGGCCATTCGAGTTAGATGGTCTACTACAATCAGCACACTGTTAAAGCCATTGCTCTCAGGCAAGTGTGTCAGGTAGTCAAGACCAACTGTATGCCACGGTCTGGGTGGAACAGGCAATGGGTAAGAGTCGCAGCCATATGCGGTTGAATCTTCGCTCGTCGACACCCGACACAGCGTTCACAGAAATATTTCACATCTTGGCGGATTGGTTTCCACCAGAATCTGTCGAGTGCTTTAGCAAGAGTGCTAGCAACTCCTCTGTGACCAGCTGACGAACTTTCGTGCAGCTCTGTGATCAATCTCAGTCGGAGCTCAGAGTTCTGTGGTATACAGAGGCGATTGAGGCGCCAAAAGTATCCGTCTCTGGCTTCTATCCGGCTGTCTTTCGTCCACTCACCCTCGTCCCCATAAAACGAGTCTTGTGAGAGCCTCTCGCGAATGAGATCAGCGAACTCAGGGCTCGGCTGCAGCGCGTCAACAATCTGTAAATTTAACTGTGCGTCTTCAAACAGCAGCTGGGACTTCCGTCGTAATTCTCGATCTGGCGGAACCTCGCCATCCCAAAAACGGGTAAAGTGGCCTAAGGTACGAAGTTTGGTCGGCGGCTTAACGGGTCAGCTTCGTTCACAGCTCCTTGTGGAAGGTGGGGGTTCTTCTTGGGCCGTGACACGCCTACATACAATGATCGACCTCACCGGGCATCGAACCCGCGACCTTCCGCGTATTAGGCATGCGCTTTACTGGCTCACCGAAAAATCATAGTTGACATATGTGGCCACATACCACATATGTACCAATTTACGACACTACCGCGCCCCCCCCCCCCCGGATTCTCCCCGGACCGCAGTCCGGCTCCGAAACCAATGTGGTAGGTGGGGGTTCTTCTCGGGCCGTGACACGCCTACATACAATGATCGACCTCACCGGGTATCGAACCCGCGACCTTCCGCGCATTAGGCGTGCGCTTTACCGGCTCACCGAAAAAGCATAGTTGACATATGTGGCCACATACCACATATGTACCAATCTACGACATCCCTTGCGATATGCAAGTGTCATCGAGCCCACAAACGGTTGCAAATCCCGCAGGTATCTTGCTTGCCGTTTGTTCAGCCTTTTGTTCGGTTGCCTGAGCAGATGTCGCAGTGTGTCGTGGTCTGTTACGACAAGGAACTTAGAGCATCCTTCAAGATAGCACCTCCAATGCTTGACAGCTTCGCATACGGCCAAAGCTTCTAAGTCGTACGCAGAGTAAGTGTTACCACGCTTAGCGGGATTCAGCTTACGCGCCCAGTAAGAGACTAGTTGAAGACCTCCTCCTTGGTCTTGCAACAGGACTGTTGCAATCCCCACTGTTGAAGCATCTGTAGCTACGGTGAACGTCGCGTCTGAGCCGACCTCCGGAAGGATCAGACATAGCGCGGAAATGAGCCGTAACTTGAGAGACTCGAAGGCTTCCAAACAGGCAGGCGTCAGCGTAACCTTATGTGGCTACGACTTCCGGAGTAAGTCCGTCAATGGAGCCGTAAGGGCGCTAAAATGGTGTATGAATCTGGCGTAGAAGTTGCAGAATTGTACGAAACTGCGAACCTCCTTCTGCGTCTTGGGCACTGGCTTGTCTGCAACGGCCTCGCCTTTCTTTGTGGAAACCGAAATTTTACCGGCTCACACAAGTTAGCCCGGGTACTCCATCTCTTGCAGTCCGAAGAAGCATTTCTTAAGGCGTAATTTCAGCCCCTCCTCCTTGAACCGATGTAGCACAAGTCGCAGGTGCTCCAGGTGCTCTTCCAAAGTTCGACTGTAAATACAGACGTCATCGAGGTAGACTGTCACGAATTTGTGTAAAAAGTCGCGAAGAATGTCGTTCATCATCCTCTGAAATGTAGCCGGTGCATTGCACAGGCCAAACGGCATGGCGACCCATTCCATTAAGCCATCATGGGTCTGAAAAGCCGTCTTGTGAACGTCATGGGCACTCACTCGAACTTACTAGAATCCAGAAGCGAGGTCGAGGTGTGTGTAAAAATTCGTGTCCTCAAGTTCGTCCACACGTGGAAGTGGGTAAGCATCTTTACGCGTAACCTCGTTAAGGCCACGGTAGTCAATGCACAGACGAAGCGAGCCATCGGCTTTCCGCACAAAAAGAATTCGCGAGCCGAACTCACTGTAGCTGGGACGTACTAGACTAGCCTCCACAACGTCTTTGAGCTGTCGGTTAAGCTCAGCGCGCTCTACATGTGACAATATGTTCAGAAGTTGACGTCGCATCGGGCCAACAGTTTCAATGGGATGATCCCACTGTCGGCTTACATGTGGAGAGTCGACAGGTTGTATCAACTCCGGGAAGTCATCGAAGAGTAACGACCGGAAGTTATCACGTTGTTCTGCAGTTAGCTCCTCTCCAGTGTGAAAGTCTGTCGGTTGCTCAGTGGCTGCCGTAAGTTCAATGACGTAAAATTCAGCATGACGTCCTCTGCTGCGGCGCGTCTTGCGCATGAGTTTCTGAACTTTCGTAGACGACAGTTGCAGACACTCAGGGCGTCGTTCCTCGAGCGTAGTCTCCAGAGATGTGCCATCCATTAGTGTAAAAACCCGGGTTGTACCAAACTGTAAAGAGGCATGTTCGTCATCAAGCCATGGTAAACCCAAGATTAAATCAGTTGTGCGTAAATCACGTAAGACGTTAAAAGTCCGGTAAAATTCGTGTCGAGCCAGCTCAAAAGTGACATCGCAGATTGTCGTAGAAGTCACTCGTTGTCCGTTGGCGAGTCGAACTGGGGTCTTAGTCGCAGACTTCCGAGTCTGTAAAGCAAAGCGTCGTACAAAGTCCTTTGACACAAAATCAAGTGTCGCAGCACTGTCCACTAATCAAAAAGTTTGGTGTCCGCCATCAAGAGTTTTCACAGTTAGCTCAGTTCGAATTAACGGTCGAGCTTCCGTGAGGTCAGTCAGTAGGGCTTCAGCTAGCGAAGAAATTGTCGCAGCGTAGTGATGGACGCTTCCGCGTCGTCTGAAGGTACATGTACCGAGTCTGGTTGATCAGATGTTGTAGGTGCTGTCGAGTCGTTAAACGCACAATCTGCGTCGACTAACCACATCTGCACATGCCAAGGAGCTGGAGCAACCACATCCTGTTGCGCTGGGTTCTCGAGTGACTGACGAGTAAAAAGCTGTGTCCTCGCTGGGAATTCTTGGTAGAGTTTACAGTTCTTAGTCACTAAAGAAAATTTCGCCCATTTCGGTAGTACAAATACAGCCGTCGTAGATGTCGGAGATGTTCGTCGACAATCTTCAAAATGCTGTGCAATCTGCTCAGCTAACTCTTAGGGTGGGTTGATGAACACCCGTTCTCCTGTCAAATCTCTCTCTAGAATCGAGTCACTCGGCGAACAGTGAGGTAAGTCACCGTGCGAGTTTAGACCTTAATCATCAGCACATCCCTCCAATGTGAAGTTGAATCGTGCATGCAGAGGGTCAAAGACTGAGTCAACCAGTTTCCAATCAATTGAACGTCTGGTTACAAGTTTGCGACGCTGTCTCTGCTTAGTCTGACGACGACGACATGCTACTAGCGTTGCAGGTGTCGCGACTGTAGTCAATGGAGATGCCGAAGGTGTTTCCACGACCTCTGTCGCTAACAGTGTCTCAGAACGAACAGCAGATGTAGCCGGCTGCATTAGTTCGCTAGTAGAACAATTGAAATTGAAATTGAAATTGTTTACAGCAATACCAGTATGAACCGGCTGCCGTCTCTGGGCCCCCCCTTTTGCTATGCCATACATGACTTAGAAGCGTGAGGTAGACCGTTAACCACTGATCCCAACCTCTCCAATGGCAGTAACAGCTAATAATTTTGTAATCAAGAAAAACAGATCGAAAAATAAATCCACTTGTCGAGAAATGCAAAACTAAACTGCTGCTCGACCTTCACGATGCACGGCCCGCTCCCGCCGAACCGGGGTGTCGACCGGCCTAGGCCGGTCGGCGTTCGGGAGGGACGACGGGCCAGCCTAATCTAGCTCCCGCGTGACTTCGGTCTTGCCGAAGGTAGGAGGGGAAAGGCTGGCAAAAAACCCCTCCTCGCGCGGTCGCTCGTCGATCCCGCCGCTCCATCCCGTAAACCCCGCCCCAAGGTCTTGCCGCGTCCACCGACGCGGCGGTCCTCCGTGTCGAGGTCCCCCATCACCTCGAGGACAGGTGGGGGGGACCTAGACACACAGACATAGAAAAAACTAGCGCTCCTGCCTCCGCGCCTGAATTTTCCCCGCTCATTTCCCCGGTTTTTTCTCTGTCTGGTACCCGGGTACCTGTCGGTTTTCCGGCCTGTGGCCGTACCCTCCCCCCTCTGATCGCGCGTCCACCGAGCAGCCTGTTCTTGAGCGGGGGCCTCCGCGCTCACCCGGGCCCACGCTCAAGGACTCCTAGGAGTATTAAGGTCTGTCGGGGTAGTGGGTGTCGAAGAGGGGGGGGGGCAGGTCACCGTAGCCGGATCCGGCGGGCCGCGGGCGCCCGGAATTAGACAAAACCCTCCGTGCCGGGTTTTCCGGCGGCGCCGACCCAAAGGGTCGTCGCCGCCAGATCGTGTCGCTCCTCCCATCGCGACTGTCCTCCTTGCCGTCCCAGCTGACTCCTCCCCCCGGGAGATGACGCTGGACGACAAAGCGACGCGCTAGTGAGCGCCCTACCCTGGTGTTGCTCCCCAACTAGCTCGACGCCGGGTACGGACATTATTTTTAGTATCCAAAAAAGCCCTCCGTACAGGGCTTTCCGGCGGCGGCTGATCCTGAGGATAGCCGCCGCCTCATGTAGCCGCTCCTCCGTCTGCGACTAGCCACCGTCCTGTATCCTGTCTTGCCTCACCCCTCGGTAAGGTTCGACCGGCACAGGGCTGGTCGACAGCTAGCGAGCGCCCTTTCCTGGCGCTGCTTCCCGGCTGGCCATCACCAGCTCCAACACCCGCCTCCCACCGCTGATCCGGCCGTACCCTCCTCGCCATCAAACGCTGCCGTAGTACAGGCCCCACTCCTAAAAGTAAGCCTGTATCTAGGAGTATTTGTAGGTGAAAAAACATATCGGACGGGCCGAGCGGGAGATCTTGGCGCCGGTAGTGCACAGAAATTATTTTTTCAAAAGCCCTCTGTACAGGGCTTTCCCGACAGCTGTTGATCCCACGGATCGAGCTGTCGGCCCTCTTAGCCCCCTACCGTGCCCGGCCTGGCACGGCTACGGGGTTTCCAGCGCCCACCACGGGGAGGTGAGGGGATGCCGACGGGCCTGCGAGCGCACCCCCCTCCGGGGCCGCCGCCGCTGCGCCGCCGGCGGGCGCCGCTAGTAGAACAGCCTTGCTAGCATCATTGCTTCTTAGATTCCATCGGTGCCTTGCCCTTCCACTCCGGGCATTGGAACAGTCGGTGTCCCTTCTTGTGGCACTTGAAGCAGAGTCCCTCGTCCATGTGACGCTTACGCTCCTCATGTGTCATCGCTTTTGCGAGTGTGTTGAAATCATTGCGGCTAGATGTTTGACGACGTCCACCATTGTTTCCTCCACCACGTCCACGTCCGCGGCCACGACCACGGCCACCTCTATTACGCTTCCAGATCTTAGAGGCTTCGTCGAGAGGGTCCTCCAGATTGCGCTTGCGTGTAGGCTGGGCGGATGGGCCAGCATTAGACCTCGTATTGCCGAGTTCCGGCGAATCTGTAACGACGTCGTTCAGAAATTTTGCAGCTCCACCAGAGTAATCTAGTACCCCTTCTGAGCTCGGTGTGACTTCGCATGGTTCTTGAACGTAGAGTTCGCTAAGCCGTTAATGAAGCGCACACACTGAACATCAGCTGTCAGGTTCTGACGAGACCGACGTAAGAAATCGTTGTACTGCTTAGTGTAGAGTGCGTAACTCATCGTGTTGCTCCGCGTAAAGCTGAGCAAAGCGTTAATTGCGTCGTCCTTGATGTTCGGAAGAAACGTTGAGTTGTGTAGCTCCGTAACAAGCTCGTTGTACGTAGATGGAATTGGAGGCTGAGTTTTCCGGTTCAGCCACCACCCATTCAGATGTCCAGAGAACTGTGAAGTAACCCATATAACTGAGTCGTACGAATCAGGCATAATCCCAAGCATGAGAAAACGCTGAGGCTGAGCTTCAAGCCAATCCTCCACTTCATTAGCTACACGGTCATTCTGATATGGTGAATTAATTGCAGCCTTACGCTGGGTCTCCGTGAGGGTGACATGTAGTCCAGCCAAGTTGTGGGTAGGCAACGGCATTCCCACTCGTAAATCTGTAGGCCCTTCACCAATCAGTTGGTTGATGTGTCCGCGAATCAGCAGCCAGACAGGACCAGAGTCGACCGTCGTAAACCGGGAGTGCATGTGGAACTGTCTCGGGATAGACGTGTCGTCTTGCATGACTGGAACGTGTTGATAGACCGCTCGGCAAAAGACTTCCCATTGAGTCACGTAACCAAAATGAAGTAACTCACTCTAGTGCTTCTCAGCACGAAGTAACCCCTTCTGAGCGGGCGTAAGGGTCAGACCGTCAATGTTGATGGTTTCCGGGGCGACGTAAGTACCATCCGGATTAACTGTCGACAGTGCTAAAACAGCCTGCTCAACCTAAGCATGTGTGCGTAAGTTGTTCGTAGCAAACAAGACATGAATAGAAGCCGAGTACACGTAGACAAGCTGTCGTCCTTGAGGTAGCGTAACGAGGACGGGTTCACCACTCAACAGCGTTAAATCCTCCGGTGTCATAACAAGACCGGTCTCCTCGTGTAACTCACGAAGAGCAGCTTCGACATGCTCTTCGTTAGGTAAGACAGAGCCAGCTGGGAACCAAGTTTTACCAGAACGAGGCTCACGTTGTAATATCAGCTTCAAGTCCGACGGTTTAGTTCCTCCAACGTGAATTACCAACACCACGTAATGTCCGGGTCCTAGAGAAGCCATCTCAAATCAATCAAGCAACGTCGAGCGAATCAATGAGCAACGAAAGCGTGCGTCGAACAACGAGCTCCGAAAACTGTGTGGCGGTTAGCCTCTGAAAGCTAAACGCTAGCACAAATCTGTTCTTGTCTGTCTAGTTGTGTCGTTGCAAGATGGCAAAATGATGTTGTCGAGAGGCAATGTTGAAAGGTGTTTCACTGCTGTACTTATGCAGTAGATGTTGTAAGTGAACAAAGGAATTGTTAAATGGTTCTGTCACCTCCCTCTACTGCACTGGGCTTAAATAGGTTTCTGCCCAGATTGCTTACGCATGCAAGCTACGCTTACGTGTCAGGCGTTAGGGCTGTCCAACCGTCGTCATCTGCCTCGAGACGCGGCCTACCTAGCATTGGGTTTCACGACGCGGCTCCTTCTGCATCGAAGAGCTCGTTATGGCGCGTCATCTGGCTAGTTAGATTAATTATGCATATCTGTACGTACCGGGAGGTACTGGTCGTACTGTAGCATCAGCACCATTACAATATTGCAGTAGCGACGTACCCACGAGTATACGTCCGTCCGTGTGGAAAAGCACGAATTGGAATCCGTAACGAGTACGTGTACAATGTCATGCAATGTATTGTTGCATGACTGTACTCGTCACATTTACAGCTACTCGGCGGGAAACATTCCCGAGGTTGCGGTCGACTTTCTGGCAAGTGCGAGCCGGGTGGGCTCTTCACAAGCAAACATGGGTCGACCGTGACGCCACTCGCATTCGGGGTGAAGCTCCCAAAGTTCGGCCGCTTGCTGCCGGAAGCGTTTTGTCGCGGTTAGCTCATTGTCACGCCATTGCGCGGATGATAGCGACTGGTGCGGCCGAACACATGGGCCATGTACAAAGATCGGTTTTCACCAAAGATGGTATCGAGCGAGCCATTCATACCACTCGTATTGGCCTACAAGCTATTCTTTATTCCAGCCTACTAAGCTTGAACCCGGAGAACGCCTTCAACACCATTCCCCGCCGGAGTTTCCTTGCGGAGTTATACAAGAACCCTGACTTGCATCCCATTATCCCGTTGGTTGAGATGATATATACACGGGACTCCCCGGTGTATTATTTCGACCCCTACGATGCTTCGTTCATGTACGGCACGGTTCAGTCTCGTACGGGTGTCCGACAAGGAGATCCTTTTGGCCCGCTTTATTTGATCAAAATGTCTTTCGTCCTGATTGTAATTACGGTGGCTACGGGGGAATTGGGGAAAGTCTGCTCGAACATTCAACAAACAAATCTTCGTGCATGGTACCTCCGGATACGGCCCTTGAACTTGTTGAGGTGATACGGGCGATAGTCCCCGTTGGTAGGGGTACAAGTAACCTTGGAGCCCCTTTGGCGATGGACTTCTCGATGGCATATGGCCCTCCCACATCGCATGATGAGAACTATGTTCATTCTTGGCTGCAAGACACCGTGGAGGCTCATCAACTCCTCTTGGACAAGATCGCTTGCTTTGCTTTATCGGACTTCAGAAGGACAGACGCCGCTTTTCGCTTGATGATCACGTGTGCGGTACGCCGCTATGGGCTCTTGCTCCGCACCCTCTCCCCATATATATACCGACCGTATCTTGCTAATGCATATAGGGCCGTTCGTACAGTTGTTTACCGCATCTTGGGCGTTTCTCATGACGTACAAACATCCGATCAACTGAATTGTGCAAAGCGCAAGCTTGCCCTCCCTTCGGAGTTTGGTGGTCTTAATGTACCGTCCCTCGAGCTCGACGCCGAACATGCTCATTATTCTTCATTCAGTGCTACCCTCGCCAACATGGTAACTGATTACAAGTCCGAGTCGCTAGGTCCTGTGTACGGTCTCATCCGTCAAGAACTACTAAATGTTGCCACTTCTACTTTACCATGGCCGGTCCAATTGCGCAATTCGTATGCCTCGATCTCCACTATGGGTGAGGTTTTGGAATCGGATCTCGTGTTGTTGACTAACACACTAATCAAAGACCTTTCCGATTATGATGGGCCCGATGTCGAGCTGGTGGTATCTCCGGTCAACAATGCGGTGGCGCCCGCTACCCAATTGACTTGCCTACAACTTCCGACTCCCGCTGCTCTCACTCGCTTGGGAGAATCCGGGGGCCACATCCAACGGGGCATTTTACGCATTCTTCGTGCCCGGGCCTACCTTGACCTCTTGGCGTTTTATAGACCTTCCCCACCGGACTATATGAGGGTGATTTCGGGTACGAGTCGCGGGGCTTTGGCTCTCTTTTTCGCTTCATATGAGTCCAGATTCAAGGTGCCATCCGATTGCTATATGAAAGCCCACCGGGTGCTTGGCTTGACTGCGGAGCGCGCCTCTCATGTTCGAAAGTGCCCTCCGTGCAATGAGGCTCCTTCAGAAACTTGCGGTTATGGATCTTCGTCGACGGTATCGGGCATCTCTATGGCGGTTGAGCGCTCAACAACTAATATGCTCATGGACCATATCCCCCGGTGCCCGTGCTCTTGGTATATCATTCAACTCCACGACCGAATTGTCCACGTGCTTGAAGAGTTCATGATTGAAGCGGGGGCTACTAAGGGGCGGGACTTGCGGTTGGAGGTCCGCCTGATTCGGTCGATAGCTTCTCGAGATCGCTCTGGGGATGTGGTTTGGTTAGACTTCATGGCTCCGCACCGTCATCTTGTTGTTGATGTGACGGTTACAAGTGCTCGCACGAACACCAATGCTCCTCGTATAGGTGCTCGTCTCCCACTCTGTGGCAGCCTTGCATTGGGAGCTCAACATGGCAAACTAAATGCGGACCTCCGCACTTTTGCTTTGATTGTTGGCACGCCTTCGGTACAGTCGATCCATGACTCCTATCCCTTCGCCATGGAGGATGGGGGCCGGTTGGCGCCGCTTGCGGCTGAGTTGGTTGATCGGCTGGCTATATTTGTGGATGTTCGTCGCTTCCCTAGCATGGGTGCTCTTGACTATGGGTTCTTGCGCTCTGACAGTTATGTCCGTATGCAACATTTCTTTCGTCGATCTACTTTATGTTCCTTTTCGGCGTTTTTGGGGGATGTGCGACGTGAATTCATGCAACGTCTTTCTGATGCTATTCATGGCACTCCGGGTTTCTATCTCCGCTTCGCTTTTCAGGAGGGCAGTGTTGACACTGTGGCATGCCTTCTTGTTCCTCGGGCTTAGGTTTGTTCCTCTTGTCTTCTTTTTGCTTGGTGGCCTCCACAGCTTTTTCATGTACTAAACTTTCAATCTATACGATAAATAGCAGTGAAATATCAATTCTACATCCCCCACCCCCCTCCTTCTTGGGGGCGCCTTCGCTGCGTCCAATGCATGTTCATGCGTCCTCTCCCTTCCTACCCTCCCGGTTCGGGGAGGAAAGAGGGGTGGCTCTGTCCTTTCTCCCGTGTCTGGCGGTGCCCCCCCCGGCCACATTATGCCCGGTCAACGGGCCGTTGAGCGGCCTGTGACTGCTCCCCCGGTTCTATCTTCCCGTGTCCGCCTCACTCCCCTTGCCCCCCTTGCTCGGCCAACGTCCTCTGCCACCCCTTGTTGTGGGTCTACTCCTTAGCGTGCCCACGATGATGTCCGTGCGTCTACTACCCGACGTCCTCCCCATGTCTCCCATGTCAGCTTCCCTTCCGCTAGGCGCCCTTTTGCTTTCTTCCGCTCTCCTATTTCACGCTTCCAAGCTGCGCGCCATGAATGCCCTTCGGTCGCTTCCCTCCCCATGCTCACGGGTCATGGGCCCCCGTTGTCCGCGCTGTGTGTGCGCTTGTTGCAGCCCGACCCCTTGTGAGACGGTCCCGGCGGGGTGGTGGGCGTGGTGTCGGTGGTGTGCGTAGGATTAGTGCTAGCGTTGGTACTTGTGATATTTGTGGTGTTGGTGGTGTGCGTCTCGCTAGTACTAGTGTTGGTAGTGGTGCCATTGTTGGTGGTATGCGTGGTATGGTGGTGTACGTCTAGCATGCACAATTGTTGTTGGTGGCGTGCGCGGCGCAAGTGGTTCGCGTTTGATTGGTGGTGCTATTGGTGGTGCGAGTGGCGTTAGTCCTAAGGGTGTGCGTATGGTCTTGATACATTTCAGGGCTGTGTGGAAGGTGTACGTCTAGCTCGTGCTTGTGCTCTTGGAGGTGATGGTGGTGTGCGTGGTGTTGGTGGTGCGCGCTTGACTGCTATTGCTACTCTTGGAGGTGCTAGCGGTGTACGCCTAGATAGTGATGTTGCCGATGGCAGTAGTGGTTGTGTGTGTGTTATTGGTGGTGCGCGTGGTGCTTATTGTGGTGGTGAGAATGGTGTTGTGGGTGTGCGTATGGTTGTTGCTATTACTGCTCATGGATGTGTTGGTTGTATATGCCTCGTTGTTGTTGTTTTTGCTGGAGGTGCTAGTGATGTGCGCGGTGTTTGTTGGGCGCGTGCGAGTAGTTATGGTAATGATGGTGTGCATGATGCTAGTGCTTGTGTTGGGGGTACGCGTATGGATGCCGTTGCTGCTCCGGGAGATGTTGGCGGTGTATGTTCACATGGTGTGGTTGCTAGAGGTGAGCGTGGCTCTAGAGGCGTGCGTATGGCGGGTGATGGTGTTGGTGGTGTGCGTGGTGTTGGTGTTCATTGGTGGTGTGCGTGGCGTAGGTAGTGTGCGTGGGGCTATTGTTGTGCGAGACATATCGCCGCCAATCCGGGTGCTCGACGCGAGTGCATCAGCGCTAGGAGAGCCCTCCATGTATGCATATGGTCGGCAGACGATGCAAGGCGAGTGGGAGACGAGTGTGCGTGATGACCATGTATTTTCTCCGTCTGATGGCGAATGTTACACCTGCCAACACCTGCCGACTTACGCTTTGCATGCCTCAATTGACGCTGTCATTTAGCTCGCCACACTAATCTAGACATGGATGGCAATTTTCCCTATACACATACTCGCAGCTTCTAAGCCCTTAAGCTAGTGACATCCCACCCATGCCTCGAATGGTACCCGCATGCTAGTAGACACGCGCGTCCTCGATCATCCACTTGTCCATATTGTGTGGCCCCCCCGCCTCTTGTCCGTTACCCGGCAGCCTTTAAGCAACATTTGCCCCATGGGTCCTCCATATGTCCCATGTGCGCCAGGGGTAGTCACTCCCCCCCCAACACCTTCCTCCGCCTTTTGGCCTCCTCCAACCCCTCCCTTTCCACCGGTATGCTGACCATCCATCTTCCCGTTGTGATCACCCCCCCCCCCCCAAGGTCCTCCACCCCGTCCTCCTCCCTCCCTTCCGGCCTCGACCCCCATGTTCCGGCCCCACATGCTGCGCCGCCCGCACATGTGGGGCAGGCGTTTATACCCTTCTTCGCAGCTGTGCTCCGACGTGAGACTGCCTTTGGTGACCCTCCCCCACGTGATGCTACTCGTGCGGCGTGGTGCTCCTCCCATGACGTTGTCGACTGCCTTCTTACCTACCGGCCAGTCATTTTTGCCCGGGGAGTGTGCGGGACAGCGCGTGGGGAAATTAGTTGCGGCCCTTTCCAAAATCCGCAACTATGCTACCTCCCTTCCATCCCGTGATCCCCATGTTGCTAGTGCATTTCTGGTTGAGTGGTTGTTCGCCTTTTTGGTGGTCTCCTCCGCCCTTTCTCGGCCGCGTCCTTGTGTCCGCCGCCTTGTTCAGCGTTGAGTCCGACTTTGGTTCTCGAATGACGGTGAAGATGATGGCTTCTCTTGCGTAGACACCCTCCTTCGTGACATAGAGAATGGTGCTGTGCTCCATCGCACGTTTCCTAATGCCCCCTTGTCGCGACGTTATGTTGGCCGTGCTCGTCACCGCGGTGGTTCCCAGCGCCGGCGAAACCGCCATAATCAGTGGCAGCTACCATCGCCGACCTACCTTTAGGACGGGGACCTCCGTCGGCGAGCTGCCCACCGTCGAGCCCGACAATAAGTATAGGCGGGCCAGCTCCGTCGCGCTCGTATGGCTATCGACGGTGTTGACTTTGGCATGGTTGATGTCCCATGCATCGCGCTTGACGCCCTCTACAGGTTGCTCCCTCCGCTGGTACCCCCCATCATGATTGTGACCTCCTTTACCCACTTACCCCGCTCACACAGCCCCCTCTCCGCTACCCCGACGACAAGGGTAGCATTCACGTCTAGACTGAAGCCATGCTCCTTGTCCTCCGAAAAGCACCGCGCATGTCAGCTTCCCACGTCGACGGTTGGCGTTGGGAGCATGTGCGCGACAAGAACGTCCCGGTATGGCGTGCGTGGGTGAACCGCTATTAAGTGGGAGGCTTACCCGACGATGATGCTATTTTTTTGGTGAGCGCCAACGGATGGGTCCTTCACACGCAACCGGAGGTCGACAGAGATAGCACCCGCTTGCGTGGCGACCCCCCCCTAAGGTCCGCCCCCTTGCGGCAGGCAACGATCTATCGTGGTTTGCTCATTGCCACGCTATCACACGGGTAGCGGACGCGGGCACGCGGCCGCTGCGCACTTGGGGCATGTCAAGCGCTTTGTCTTTACAAAAGCCGGTATTGAACGAGCGATACATACTGCCCGTATTGGCCTTCATGCGCTTCCGGACTGCAGCCTCCTCATCTTAGACCTAGAGAATGCTTTCAACATTGTCTCCCGCCAGAGCTTCCTTGCCGAATTGTACAAGTGCCGTGCTCTTATCCCCATTACCCCGCCGGTCGAGATGATTTATTCACGAGACTCTACCGTCTACTATTTTGGCCCGATTGTATCGTGAGCCCTTCATGGCACTATTCAGTCGCGAACGGGAGTACGGCAAGGTGATCCTCTTGGTCCGCTTTTATTGAACATGGCGATATGTACCCCTCCGGAATGTTAAAGAACGTTGCCGCGAGTCTACTGCGATACAAGCATTCCCCAATGATGGGAATTACATTATCAAGACTGTGCTCGTCCCGTTCATGTATCGTGTGGCTATGGAGGAACTTGGGAAAGCATATGCGCGAGTAAAACCTAAAGTCTTCGTGTATGGTACCCCTTGCTACTGCCCCTACCCTTGTTGATGAGATGCGGGAGTTGGTCCCCGTCGCTTCGGGTACTCGAACCCTAGGCGCTCCCCTTGCGATGGACTTCTTGATGGCGGACGGACCCCCAGCGTCCCACAATCTCAACTATGACCATTCTTGGCTTCAAGACTCGGTTGCGGCGCAGCAAAAAATTACTCGACCAAATTGTGGAGTTCTTTGCGTCGGACTTTGGAGGCGTGCACTCGGCCTTTCGCCTTGTGGTAGCGTGTGCGGTACGCCACTATGGCTTTCTGCTCCGTACCGCCCCTTATGTATGTCACCCGCGCCTTGCTACCGTGAATAGTGTTGTTCGGTTTCTATCTTTCGTATTCTTGGGGATAGACTCCCATGTCAAAGGGTTACACGGAAATGCCAATACCGGGGATCGAACCCGGCACCTCCGTGTCCGGAGCCGTACGCCGTAACCAAGTACCGCGCCGAAAAGTCGGTACCCAATGGGGATATATCTCATATATATACCCCCGTACTGCCCGAGCAATGGGCTCCCGCAGTACATCCACTATTGGCGAGATAGTAGGGCCAAGACTCCCCCGGAGTACAACGTATTATGGATGTGTCCATTATCATGCCCATCACGGGGATCTCACAACACCCCCCCTAATGGACACCATCCCATCGACTCCGGTCAAACCCTACAAACCCGCGTCATACGCGGAGGGCCCATAACCTGTCAAAGGGTTACACGGAAATGCCATCACCGGGGATCTCACAACATGTGAGGATACATGATCAAACTGAATGCGCCACACGCCAGCTGTCTCTCCCCGCTGAGTTTAGGGGCCTCAACGTGCCGTCGCTTGCGCTAGATGTTGAACTTGCCCATTACGCTTCATTCGACGCGATCCTCGCCAATCTTACAACTGATTACGAGTCCGAGTCTTTAGGCCCTTTGTACGGTATCATCCGTCATGAACCACATAATGTTACTATCTCCTCGTTTCCTTGGGCGGTACAAATGCGCGCGTCCTACGCCATTGTCTCCCGTACGGGTGGGTTTTCAGATGTTGATCTCGCGGTTCAAGCATGTATCCTCGACCAAGGTCTCCCGGATTATGTGGGTCTTGATGTTGAATTTGACCTCTCACATGTCGCCTCTCCCGCCGTGCTAGCCCCCCGCGCATGAGTTGCTTACAAGTCCCGACACCCGATGCTATGACCCGCCCACGTTACACGAAGGAGCATCTTCAGCGCGGCATTTTGCATAGTCTTAAGGCGTGCGCTTATCTCGACCTCGTGGCATTTTGTAGTCCTTCAACCCCGGATTATATGCGTGCTATTTTGGGAACCGGCCGTAGGGCTTTGGCTATTTTTTTGCTTTGCATGAGTCTAGCTTCCAGATTTCGCATGAGTCTTGGTTGTTATATGATGGCGGCACATCGGGTACTCGGCCTCACGCCGGGCCACGCTTCTCGTGTCTGGAAGTGTCCACGATACAATGAGTCCCCGGGTGCTCTCCGCGGCTTTGGATCCTCCTCCACGACCTCATCTTCTTCCATGTCCGGGGAACGGACGCCGATCTCCATGCTTATGGACCATAACCTCCGGTGTCCGTGCTCACAATATGATATTCGGCTCCATGATTGTATTGTTAATGTTTTGATGTTCATGGCTGACGCGGGGGCATATAAAAGGAAGGACTTGCGTTTGGAGGTTTGCCGAATCCGGTGTGGGGACTCCCGAGATCGGCATAGGGTGTGCTTGGATTTTGCGGCTCCGCATAAGCACTTGGTTGTGGACGTTACGGTCCTTAGTGCGCGCACGAATTCCAACGTTCCGGTTGTGGGGGCTTCGCTTCCGCTCCCTCGTAGTCTAGCGATGAGGGCTCAACGACCTAAAATGGGTCATGACCTCCGCACTTCGTCCTCCCTTGGCACGCCTTCCATTCAGTCCGTTCATGACTTTTACCCCTTTGCTCTTGAAGACGGAGGCCGGTTGGCTCCTATGACGGTCGATATTGTTGATCGCTTGGCCATTTTGGTGGCAGTTCGACGTTTCCCAAGCATGGGTGCGGCGGACTCTCGCTCTTTACGGTCTGAAAGCTATGCCAGCATGAAGGAGTTTGTACGGCGGTCTATATTTTTTCACTTCCGTCGATTTCTTGGAGACGTCCGTCGTGAGCTCATGCAACGCTTTTATGTGGTTCTGCATAGCACGCTCGGTTCCTATCTTCGTGATGCCTTGCATGCGGGTGGTGCAATTGTTGTTGCATGCCTCCCTACTCCGAGGGCTTAGCAGGCTTCTGTGGATGCCTTCTTTGATGGTGGATTCCACTACTTTCTTTGCAATTAATTTTGGATAAATAGCAATAAAACGGGTATACCCTTTTCGAAACGGGCATATTTACAGTAAAACTGAGTACTAAGACTTTATATATTCTGAAAAACGGTGACTTTCATGAAATGATTTTAGGCGCTATGTTCAGGCGATGCGTATCCAAGCGCTATATTCAAGCGTTGATTTCATGCGCTAATATTCACGCGTTGCAACAAGATATATTTTGAAAGGCGCTAATTCCCCCCCCCCCCCGATCCCTCCCCTCAACCCCCATCGGGGGCGCTTAAGCCGCCCCCGCATGCTCTTTCTTCTGCCTCCATCCTCCTTGCTCGTAGCGGGGAGGCCGGGGGTGGCTCGGTGTGTCTTAACGCGTTTTGCGATGCTCCCCGGGTCTTATTATGGCCGCCCGAATGGCCGTTGATCGACCTCCGCGTTTTGTTCCCGAGTCGTCCCGACTAGCTACCCCTCTCCTCTCCCTCCTTTCCCCCGGTCCTCTGCGTTTGGACCTCCCCGTCGTACCTTTTATGCTCGCCGTGCCCTTACTGTTGTTCGTGCGTCGTTTTTTGTTTGTCCCCTTGCCTACCATGTCCGTATTTCTGCGCCGGGCCGCCGCACCGGTCCATGTCCTCCTGCGCGCCCTCTTTGGACCACTTCCACTTAACCCCCCCGTGTGGCTCTTGAGCTTTTGTTGTGTCCGCCACATGTGAGCATGCTACCCATGTTGACCGTCGTTCCCTTGCGCGTCGGCCTTGGTGTAGGGCTGCAGTTGTTGTTGCTGGTGCTCGTGGGCGGCGATATGCACATGTTGTTGATGGTCGGCGAGAAGCTGTCGGTGCCGGTGGGGTTAGTGTCGATGAATGTGTAGGTGCCGGTTGGCGTCTGGCTACTTCTAGTGTTGCTGCGGCTGCCGTTGTTGCTGGGCATAGGGCTTCTGTTGGGTGGGCTCTTGGTAGTGGTGCTTAAGTTGCACATGCGATTGCTGGTCGGCGGTTTGCTGTACTTGCTCATGTTGGTGGACATATAGCGCCGCGATTTGTGGTCATATTGTTTGTGGTGATGATGTTGCTACAAGTGGTGTCGCTTTTGATGTTGGTGGTGGTGGTGGACATAGAGGTATTGATGGTGGGGTTGCTGATGGTGGTGCTAGTGTTGCATTTGCAGTTGTTGGTTGGCGCCTAGTTGACGTTGCCTATGTTGATGTTGCTGGTGGGCTTAAAGACGCAAATGGTGATATTGGTGTCGGTCCTTTAGGTACATGTGGGTTTCTCATGTTGCATGTGATGCTGTTGGTAGGCGTCCGGTTTCTTCTGTTGCTGATGATGCTGCGGGTGGGAATAGGTCTAGTGCTAGTGGAGTTAGTGGTGGTGGTGCTCCTCGTGGTGTTGCAGCTGCACCCGCATCTCCCGTTCGGCGGCTTGCTGCTGTTGGTGACACTGGTAGGCACAGGGCTGCAACTGGTGTTGTTGTTGTTGCCGGTGGGGCTGATGGTCGTGGTGTTGCTACTGTTGGTGTTTTTGCATCTCTTGGTGCTAGTTGGTTGCGAGTTGCTGCCGCTTCTACAAGTGGACATAGAGATGCTGCCGGTGGTAATGCTGCAGTAACCGGTGGTGTTGGATTGCGTCCGGCTGCTAATGTTGATGCTAGTAGACATAGAGTTGATGTTGGTGCCGCTGTTGCTGGTGTTTTTGCTAGTATTGCTGATGCATGTGTTGGTACTTGTTGGCGGCCGTTTGCTGGTGGTGATGTTATCGGCGATGTGTGTTGCATGTAGTGTTGTTGCACCGGGTGGTACTGGCGCTGGATGGCGGCCGGTTGTTGGCCTTAACGGTAGTGATGTGGGTGTTGTAGCAACTGTTGGTGTTGGTTCGCGGCCCATTGTTGTTGCTGGTGCTAGTGGGCAAAGATATTGTCGTACTTGTGCTGCTCACAGTGCTTTTGCTGGTCGGCGATCGGCCGCTACGGCCAATGCTCGTGGGCCAAGGGTTACCGCTAGTGTTGTTGTTTTTGTTGTTGATGATGTTTGTGTTGTTGGTGTTGCAACTCCATGTGTTGAGACTTGCTCGCGCCCGTATGTTGCTACTGGTGTTGGTGTTGTTAGAACTAGCTTTGCTTAGTGCTTATGTACAAGGTAGCTAGTCCTTATCTTAGTACTTAGTGTTGTACTAATAGCGGTACTCTATCTCCCCGTTAGTGGCAGTCGGCCGGCCCTGCCGGTGCCTTCGCCGGCCGCCATCTCTCTCTTTTCACTCCCTTTGTCCCCGCTCATGGCCCCCTAGCGGGGCCGACTAAACTACCCGTGTAACCATTGTACTTCCAAACTCCAACATGTTATGGGCCCCCAAAAACGGTACCCGAGATAGTCAGACCTCCGAAATACGGCAGCCTCAAGTATGTGGAAGGTGGGGGTTCTTCTCGGACCGTGACACGCCTACATACAATGATCGACCTCACCGGGCATCGAACCCGCGACCTTCCGCGTATTAGGCGTGCGCTTTACCGGCTCACCGAAAAAGCATAGTTGACATATGTGGCCACGTACCACACATGTATCAAACTACGACACTACCACGGCCCCCCCCGGACTCTCCCCGGACCGCAGCCCGGCTCCGAAACCAATGTGGAAGGTGGGGGTTCTTCTCGGACCGTGACACGCCTACATACAATGATCGACCTCACCGGGCATCGAACCCGCGACCTTCCGCGTATTAGGCGTGCGCTTTACCGGCTCACCGAAAAAGCATAGTTGACATATGTGGCCACATACCACATATGTATCAAACTACGACAAGTAGGAGAAAAGCGTGCAACCTAGATAATCGCTAATAAGTCAATACCGACGCAAGCCGCCCAAGGTCCCCTCTGGCCGCCCTAGGCTAGGAGTACCGCCTCCGCCACCCAAGGAGAAGAGCGTGCAACCTGGATACTCGCTTGACCTACCACTACCGACGACACCAGCCGCCCATGGTCACATATGGCCGCCCTAGGTTGGTTGTCTATACCACCATGCTCACAACTCACCGATGCTATCGACCGGATCTGGTTCAAACCAAATTCAAACCGATTCCCGAAAATTCGGCCCGCGCGTACTTTAAATAGTAATTATTTTTTTCTCGAGGCAACGCCGCAACGCTCATCTGACTTAGCGAGGTTCTAACATGGCCCACGGCGAAGGGGGGGGGGGATCGACACGATAGCGCCCAACTATTTCTTTCGAGTGCCTACACGTTGTTGGCAGCCCTGTTGGCCTATCCCCTTCCCGCCGGTCGCTCTCATGCGATAGCTAATTCGCCCGTGGGCGGTAGTTTTCCCCGCTACATGTTATACTAGTACATTACGCAGTACATTTGGACCAGTTTATTGTCGGCAACTCGCCGATAGCATCCCGTTCATGTGAGCACATGTTGCGTCACTTACCCGGCTTGAGATACCGCTACCCGAACAACGCCTACGACCAAGATGACTCCTTCCTCGAAGACAAGCAAGGGCGACGACAAGACCTAAGCTACCTTGAGGGGGAGTGTTAGAACTAGCTTTGCATTACCTAGTGCTTATGTACAAGGTAGCTAGTCCTTATCTTAGTACTTAGTGTTGTACTAATAGCGGTACTCTATTTCCCCGTTAGTGGCGGTCGGCCGGCCCTGCCGGTGCCTTCGCCGGCCGCCATCTCTCTCTTTTCACTCCCTTTGTCCCCACTGTTGGCCCTCTAGCGGGGCCGGCTAGACTACCCGTGTAACCATTGTACTTCCAAACTCCAACACGTGTGCAAACAGATGCGAATGGTGGTGGTGCTTCTACATGTGCTGGTGTTGGTTGGCGATCAGTTGCCGCCGTTGGTGCTCGTCGTCCGTCGGGTTGTTTGAGTTGGTGGTGCTACTAATGATGTTTCTGTAGTTGCTAGTGATAGATCGAGCCCGGTTGCTGCCGTGGGTGCTCGTAAGCACATAGCCGCAGCTCGTGGCGGTGCGGTTGGCGCCTATGGCGGCTGAGTTAGTTGATCGCATGGCTATTTTGGTGGCAGTTCTTCGCTTTCTTGGCATGGGTACTGTAGACTATCGTTCTTTGCGTTCTGGCCGTTATGTCCGAATGCAACATTTCGATCGTCGATCTACTTATGTCTCCTTTCGACATCTTTGGGTGGAGGCGCGGCGAGAAGTCATGCAACGTCTTTCTTCTACTCATCATGGTACTTTGGGCTCCTATTTTCGCGACGCTTCGCAGGATGTCAATGCTAATGCTATGGCATGCCTTCCCGTTCCTAGGGCTTAGGCCCGCGGGTTTTTTTCTTCTTGCTCCTTTTTACTTGGTGTTTTCCACAGCCTTTTCTTGTAAACAACTTTTGAAGATATTATGAGAAGGGGTTTTTGCTTATTTATGGTCATATTGTTTTGAATCTAGAGGTTTGCATGTCCAACTCCCATGTTGCTCGTACTCGACATGGCTTCCTCCGCCTCACCAAGAGCGGGCAAGCGAGCTCAAATGGGGACGGCACCTTCGCCGAGTTGGCGCACGAACGTTTTTGTCGCCCACGACCTACCGCAGTCTCCGGCCCATTGGACGCGCTATGCCAAGCTTTCGCCGACCGCACGCTTGAAGTCAGCTTACATGCCGCCAGCAAGGCGGCCGTTGACGCAGCATTCGCTAGGGTCACTCCTAACAAGCCTCCCGGACCAGATGTCAAAGCCCGCAAAGTGGCTACCGACAAAGGCATGGCAGCATGTGCAGCAGCAGTAGCCAACCTCGTCCCTCCGGCTGCCAAGAATGTTGACGCACCGCGGCCACCACAAAAGAAATGGCGCTGCGGCCCGCCGCGCCGATTCATGCTCCCCCTCGTCTCCCTTCATGCGACATCGCGTGCGACGAAGATGGCGGGAGTTGGGACGCATCGGCGTGAGCGGCCGAGTCATACACTAGATCCACCATGGAGTCCACGTCAAGTTCAAGCGAGGTGAAAGCCCACGCCCGTTCAACGACGGCATCTCTACATAAGACGCTCCACCAGCACATATCGAATTCCTAAGCACAAAGCTCCCACGTTTCGAGGGCTACGGGGTGTGGGAACGCTCTCACAACCCACACTACGTGTCCCGCATGTTTCTCGCCCCCAAGCACGGTCACAACGAGTGGTGGCTGATTATCGACCTCCGCGAACTCAACCGCTATTGTTCCGAGTTCAGCATGTCGTGCGAGACCTTAAAACACTTGCACCACCCATCCCGTCCGGGCAACTACTTCGTCTCCCTCGACCTCACCGACGGGTACTACACCCTTGGCATCCGGGAGGAAGACCGCGACTATTTCACGGTTAACTACCGCGGCACTCTTTGGCGCCTCGCGTGCCTCCCGATGGGCTGGTCATACTCGGCCTATTGCTTTTGCAGACTCACACAAGTTTCACAATCTACCTCCGCCGCCCCCCTCCACCGACCGCGGCGGCAGCTCCAACAACACGACGCCCTTCCAAGCGTTTCCTCCGCAACGCCCGGTGGCGCGGCACCCGCCTCCTACCTCACATGGACGACTTTATGTTCCTCGCCGACTCCTACCGTGCCGCACTCCTCCTACGATAACGCATCGAATCCTTGCTCGAGCAACTCAGCCTTCTACGCAACCCCAAGAAGGGCGTTTAGACGCCTACCCAAGTGGGTGACCACATAGGCTTAGCCACCGATCTCAAGCACGGCGAGTTCCGCACCCCACCCGACAAGCTCCGCGAGCTCCCCCAGCAAGCATCCGCGGCCTCGAGCGCTCGCTGCCTATCAGCGCGAGAGGTAGCAACAGTTGCGGGCAAGGCACAGTTCCTCTACCTCGACATTGCACCCGCGCGTTTCTTATTTTTGCGCGAATTGCACAACGTGCTCGCCACACGCCATGGCTGGGGGGGATAAGTCCGCCTAACGCATCAGCTACGGCGAGACCTCGAGTGGTGGCGCACCGTTACCTCCCATAACAATGGTCGGTCCATCTACAAGCCCATCGAAACCGCCTACCTCCATGCCGACTCCAACGACTACGGATGGGGCGCCGTTATTAATGACAACCGCAACTACCAAGCCCGCGGTTTTGGGACGCGCGAGACCGCTACCAACACATCACATCGAAGGAACTCCGGGCCGTTCGACACGCGATCAAGTCGTTCCTCCCCCATCTACGCGGTCGCAACATCCTCCTCCACAAAGACAACACTGCCGTGGTCGCTACCATCACCAAGCCAACAATGCGGGCACCCGTTATGATGACCGAGCTGCGACACATGTGGTACCCGCTCGACACCAACGACATCCGCATCCGATTCCACTCCATCCGTTCGGTAGCGAATATATGGGCAGATACCCTCAGCCGCCAACTTGACATCGAGGACTTGTAGCTAAACCCGCTAATCTTTTCACACCATGAGGACCGGTGGCGCCCTCATACTATGGACCGCTTCGCGTCTATGCTCAGCACTCAGCTTCCACGCTTGAACGCCAAATGGTGCGACCCTAATTGCGCACATATTGACTGCCTACACTTGCCCGACACGGCATGGCGCCGCGAAAACAACTACCGTACCCCTCCTTGGCCCTCGCTCCCAACCCTCGCCGCCCTACTGCGCCAATTTGGCGCAGTTACCACCGTCGTGGCCCCGTATTGGCAAAAAACAGTGGTGTCAAGACCTCCACCGGCTCGCAGCCCATACTCTACATTTCCCTCGCTCGCGCGAGTTATTCTTCTCCGGCAGGCTCTGCAAGCACGCGGGGGTAGGACAACCCAGATGGAGCATCGTGGTCTTTTTGTTGACACTCTCTTGTGGCTCTTTACCCGCCGCGGCGCTATACCTACGCAAGTCCCTACGCGCCGCCCGTCCTAACTACGACCCGCCCCCGCTCGTCCAGCTCCGAGCCCGCACATGCACATCACCCTACCGCCTCACTTCGGACACAACCCAAGCCCCTTGATCCTCTTCCATGTTTACCAGCTGCCTTGCCCTCCTAGGCACGGGCCGCGTGGGTAACACAACGATTAGCCTACTGCGAAGCTCCCTCGCGCCGTGTACTTACGCCAACTACGACTGCACCCTCCGCCATTACTTTTTTTTCTCCGCCGCGGAAGGTCCACCTCCCCTTGTCCGCCACGCTAGCTACTATGGTCCGCTACATTGCATGGCTAGGCCTCCTCGGCACCGTGGCCGTGAGTTCTATGTAGCCTTACTTTTCGGCGGTCAACAAGTACTTCCGTGACCACCAGCTACCCCCCATCGCCTTTAGCAGACGCTAGACGCAGGCTGGAAATGCAACAACAACGCCTCGTCCCATCCGACGCCACACTGCCTATCCCAATCTCCCAGCCCCATTCGCCCTTGACGTTCTATTGGACGTAGACAAGCTCTCCGACACCTTGACCTAGTCACCGGCTTCCAAGGCGCTAATCGAATTTTTCCGAGCCTTACTCGCGGTTTGCGATAATTACACCTTCGTTTGCCGCGCCGAAACATGGGCCCGTTGCCTCACAGACGGCCTCACCGTCGACTTACCCTCTCAACAAATATGTTTGTTCGTCCGCAAGTCCAAAGGCGACCAACGCCGCGACACTCGCGACAAAACCGTCATGGCGGTTCCAATTCTAGCAAACCCCATGCTAGCGGATTTCCTAGACTACTACCTCACTCACCGTACAATTTTTGCAAGACCTACTTTCAACGCCCCCCCCCCCCTTGCCGCTATTTGGAGCGTCTCACCTTTGGAACCCTCCGCAGAGTGGAAGGCCGTTGCAACATTTTCAGCATGGTTGGCCCTCGCGCTCCGCTCAATACAAACAACACCGCCCGCCGGCTCCAAGTAGACATCGCACAACCTCCGGAATGGGGCGGCTTCCGCCGCCAACAGCATCGGCGCCCCCCTCCACGTCATCAAATACATGGGTGGCCGGGCCAAGAAATAATAGCTCCGTGACCGAAGGCAAATAAATCGTCCCCACCGTGGCCCCAACAAGTGCTGGTTGGCGTTTCTTTCGCTGGCTCGCGCGGTCGCGCCGTCCGCCTAGCCGCACTAAGATTAGGATATGCAAGCCTTTGGCTTTAGGTTATTGGCAAGCGTGCCCTAGTGTAAATGGTCAGATTGTTTTAAATTTAGAGGTCTTCATATCCAACTCCCATGTGTACGGGACAGCGCCCCTCGCGGTTACATTTACCGTTAGTAACAACGCGTCGTACCTTCATGACAACCCACTTGTACTGGCAATAGGACGCAACAAGCGATCAGATGACTCCCCAACGGTCTGCTCTAGCTAGCCCTCGCCTCATAAGCGAGAACTAGCTAAGAGCTTGGCACTCCCTGCTTTCACTCTCAGCCAATCTAGGCTTCGCGCGAACCCACCCTCTCAACCCTATAATTATGCGCTAATCGTCCCCCATGCCCTGCCTGTCATGTGGGTGTCTTTTGGCTATAATATAACATCTTCGGCAAAATTTCCCTAGCCTAGGGGAAATTGCTGATATTATTAGCCAAAGATGTCAGCTTGCTTACAATTTGGCCAAAAGACCACCACATGCTTGGCTTGGGGGAAGATTAGCGCTAATTGTGGGTAGGGTGGGTGGGTTGCGCGAGCCAGATGGGCGAGCGCAAAGCAGAGAGTGCCAGTGCTCGGGGGTCGCACCGGCTTAAGGGGCTGCCGCTAGCTAGTGCTGCTGGGGGCAGGGCATGGGGCGTTGCGCTAGGCGTTTCCTTAGTCCTCGAGGGTTACCTCGAGGACAGGGTGAGACGCGCCGCTTTTACAGTAACGCTTTACCGTTCAGTTTTGCGTTCTGTCACATATGTAAGTAAGTTTTGCAAACCTCTAGATTTAAAACAATCTGGCTATTTACCTAGGGCACGTTTTGCCAGTATATAAAAACCAGAGGTTTGCGCAGCCTAGTCTTGATGAAGCGGGTTGGCGGGGACGAGCCAGCCGAAGTACTGCCACGCCGCTGGAGATGGGATCATGGTGGGGTCGATGTATCTACCTTCTGTCACAGAGCTGTTTTTGGCCCAACCACCCATGTATTTGACGACGTGGAGTGGGGTCCCGATGCAGCTAGCGGCGGAGGCGGCACCTTTACGTAGGCTGTGCGATGTCCACTTGAAACCACTTGGAGGTGTGGCGCCGACGGCGTCGCATGCGTCGAGGAGCCAGGCGGAGAGTGTCGCAGCCGCTTGCCAATCGCCAGAGTTTTCGTAAGGTACGAAGCTCCATAGTGCGGAGGGGGGGGGGGGGGCTGTTGAAGAATTTCTTGCAGTAGGCGGTCCGTTGTGTGCAATAATATTCTAGTAGGTCTGCCAGCACCGGATTGGCAGTAGTCGGGATAGCGAGGATAGGCTTGTCGGCCGCGCTGCGCCTCTGATCTCCCTTAGCTTTTCTGATGAAGAGCCAAATTTTCTGGGAGGGGCGGTCGACGACGAGGTCTTGTGTTAAACACCTTACCCCTAATTCGGCTCTGCAGAAAAACGCATAGTTTGTGCAGACTGCCAGTAGCGCGCGAAATTGCGCGATGAGGTGCCGGGAAGTAGGTGTCCATTGGAGGTGTATACGGAGGTCGGCGGCGGCGGTGAGCATCGAAAGTGCTAGAGGGGCTGGTAGCGGTAGGCGCGAGTCCGTTGCTTGTAGACGTTGTTGCTGCATCTCGAGCCTGCGTCGGGCGTCGGGCAAGAGTTCCCCGACCGCGATCGGCTGCTGCTGGTGGTCGCGGAAAAGCTTGTTAATTGCCGAGTAGTACTGTTGTAGCGAAGCAGCGGCGACGGTACCTTGCAGGCCCAACCAGGCCGTGTAGCGAACGACCGATTGTGTAGTGGCCTGTAGGGGGTGGATGTTTTCCTCGTGACAGAAAGCGGCAAATTGACGCATGCCGCTGTCGTAGTTTGAGTATGTAGTCGGGGCGAGGGAGTTGCTCAACAGGTGTAGCGCAGTGGTACCGATATGGTCGGTACCCAACAGGTCGCGAAGTCGATCAGTCATGGTAGCCGTCCACGGGGCGTGTGCGTCCGGTTCTCGTAACGTGTAGCGGACATGCCGCGAGGGCTTGTGCGACCTAGTGGTCATAGCGCGTAGGTCCGAAAGACTGGAGTTGGTCGTGCGTAGGGTGCGGCCTATTGCGCCCTTGCGGGTGTGTAGCCAGGCCGGCGTGGCAGTCGAAAGGCCACGATGCTCCATCATGGTCGTCCGACGCCCTCGCGCGAGCCTAGCCGACCGGGAAGAAGAGGTCGCGCGAGGGGGGGTAGTGGATGGTCTCGGTGGATAAGTCGTGGAAGTCCTAGAACCACGGCGTGTGGGGCCAGTACGGTGCGATGACGGTAGCAGCTGCCCCTGATTGACGTAGTTTCGCACCGAGGGCGGGCAGAGCTGACCACGGCGGGTTGCAATAGTCTGTTTCGCATTGCCACGCGGCGTCCGGGAGGTGTAGACAGTCGACGTCTTCGCATTGTGGGTCGCACCATCGGGCGTTGTAACGCGGTAGCTGTGCGTTCTTCATCGAAGCGAAACGGTCGATCGAGTGTGGTCCCTACACTGTTTGTAGGTAGTCGAATATCCGAGGGTTCAGCTGCCAGTCGTCGCGGTCGAGCTCTCGGCTGAGGCTGTCGGCCCATATGTTCGCTGCCGAGCGGATGTAGCGGGGTCGGATGCTGATGTCGTTGACGTCGAGGAGGTGCCAGAGTCGGCGTAATTCGGTCATCATGACCGGCGAGCGCGTAGTCAATTTGGAGAGCGGAACCACGACGGCTGTGTTGTCCTCGTGTTGTAAGACGTGTCGGCCTCGGAGTTGTGGTAAAAAGGACTCGATCGCGAGAAGTACAGCGCGGAGCTCCTTCATGGTGATGTGTTGCCGGTGGTCGTCGTCGTACCAAAACCCCCGGGCTTGGTAGACAAGGTTGTCGTTCAGGACGGCTCCCCGTCCGTAACCACTTTAGTCGGCGTGGAGGTACGCGGTCTCGACTGGTTTGTAGATAGAGCGGCCGTTGTGTTGATCGGGCACCGTGCGCCACCACTCGAGGTCGCGGCGCAATTGGTGTATCATCCGCACACGTCCGCCCCATCCATGTCGCGTTGCCAGTACGCAGTGTAGTTCGCGTAAAAAGAAGCGGGCAGGTGCGATGGCGAGGTAGAGAAACTGTGCCTTACCCGCAAACGTCGCGAGTTGTCTGGCGGGCAGCCACCGAGCGGTGGTAGCCGCGCGGCCGAGTAACGATGAAGCTTGTTTTGCGAGGGCATGTAGTTTGTCGGTCGGGGCTCGAAATTCGCCTTTCAGGAGGTCGACTGTCATGCCTAGGTGGGTGCCCACCTGTGTGGGCTCCCACAAGCCTTTGTCGGGGTTGCGTTGGAGGCCGAGCCGGTGGAGAAGGGTCTCGATGCGGTCTCGTAGCAGTAGAGCCGCGTCGTACGAGCCGGCTATAAATAGGAAGTCGTCCATGTAAGGTAGCAGTCGCACTCCGCACCATCGGACGTTGCGAAGAAAACGTCGTGACGGCTTGTATGGCGTCGCGGCGTTGGCGGTCATCGGGGTGGGCGCCCGACGGAGGTAGTTCGTGAACACTTGGGTTAGCTTGCAAAAATAGTAAGCCGACCCCGACCAACCCATCGGGAGGCACGCGAGGCGCCACAGCTCGCCGCGGTAGTTGACTGTGAAGAAGTCTCGGTCCGCTTCTCTGATGCCGAGCGTGTAGTAGCCGTCCGCTAGGTCGAGGGAGACGAAGTAGTCGCCCGGGCGGGACATGTGGCGTAAGTGCTTGAGGGTCTCGCATGACATCTTGAATTCCGCGCAATAGCGGTTCAGCTCGCGGAGGTCGATGATAAGGCGCCACTTGTTTACGCCGGGTTTCGGGACGAGGAACATGCGGAAGACGTAGCGGGGGTTGGAGGCGCTCTCCAAGGCTCCGCAGGCTTCGAAGCGTGGAAGCTCTGTAGCAAGGAAATCGAGTTGAGGTTGGGTGGCGTCCTTCATGGAGACTCCGTGGTTGAAAGGTTGGGGACGTAGGCCGTTTTTGAGCTTGACCCGCACGCCATGCCGGATCCAGCTCACGACTTGACCGCTCGCGCCGATATGCTCCCACTCTCGCCATTTTAGCCGCACGCGGTGACGCATGTAGCTGGATGACGGGGAGCAAGAATCGGCGCGGCGGGCCACACCATCATTTCTTCGTTGTGGGTTTCGCCCCGTCGCTAGGTTTAGTGCCGGCCGCCGCTGCCGCCGCCGCTGCTGCTGCGGCCTTGCTCTTGTCGGCGGCTGCCTTCTTGGCCTTGGCGTCTTGTCCGGGTGGTTTGTCCGGCGTAACTTGAGCGAACGCCGCTCCAACAGCTGCCTTGCTGGCGGCATGTAGGCTGACTTCGAGGGTCCGATCGACGAACGCTTGGCGTAGCTCGTCAAGTGCGCTCGAGACCGCGGTAGGGCGTGGGCGGCAGAAACGCTCGTGGGCGAGTTCAGCGAACAC
>JAPMLY010001976.1:42500-79367 GCA_026401115.1 Tetraselmis chui | reverse complement strand
ACTGAATTGGAAATATCGATCGGCTATTATTTTATTATATCAAAGCCAACACGTTTCTTATCCCTGAAAATGCGGAAAAACGTTCCGAATAACAGACAGTCAGTAGCCGAAGATATGGCGAGCAATGCACGAAATTTTCTGCCGGTACATTTGGTACGTTTTGGTACGTTTTGGTACAGTTTGGTACGTTTCGGTACGTCGGCATGCCGCGTCGGATTTCTTGATATGAAGCTATCCCTTGAGGGAACCGCTGGTGCGGCATCGTGCTGAGTTTTTTTGTTTTTAGCGCTGCCCTACTAATGCACCGTGTTGGAGTACACCCATATGTACTGACACCACTAGTACGTTTCTACATCACACGGGTACTAGCAGCAGTATTAGATACGATATATGTGTTGGAGTACACCCATATGTACTGACACCACTAGTACGTTTCTACATCACACGGGTACTAGCAGCAGTATTAGATACGATATATGAATCTCATCTGTCATCTGTCAATGACACCAACAGTGACGATTCATAACGGTGCTACTAAAGTTGGAGCAGCAGCACCATCGAGGAGTCTGACCTTGCAGCATGTTACCACATGTTGTGACCGGACTGCTTAATGGAACCTTGGGGTGTCACTTGTAACCATTCTTTCTCTCACTTTCACCTTTCAGTCTCACTCACCAGTGCACCCTTTCATAGGTTATGGGCCCTCACACAAAGTAGTTTTGGTAAATAGTCAATAGCTCAATTGTGCTTTTGCCAATCCACACCTTTCATTGTGTGACTTCATCTTTTCTAGATACACTCTCAATATTTTCTTCTCTAGCTCGTCAGTCAGCTAAAGCGCTCTACTCCACCATAGCGATTCAGACCTTCTTCTCTTGAACACGTACAATATTTTCTTTCTTGGCACATCAGTCTGCTAAGAATACTCGGCATTTCAGCAACCGCATCATCTCCTTTCAAGCCCTAGATCTCAGCCTTATCGTAGTGAAATCCTCACCGACGAGACTCTAATTTCCGATTCGACCAACTATAACATCATGGCTTCATCTCAGTCGACTATGCCTGAGGAAGATTCTGCTTCAATAATTGCTGCGTTAAAGGAGCGACTGTCGCTCCAACCACAATTTCTTCATCGTGCTCTAGATCCGCTGAAGGCACCACCTTTACCTAAAAACCCAGAATGGTCTGACATGATCGCGTGGGAACAAGAATTTTCGGATTTTGCCTTTACCCACAGATTCGGGGAGGCCCTTACAGCTCACGGCTCCGCTGAGCAGCAGCGCAACCTCTACTAGAGCCTTTCAGTGGCGACTCGCCCATGCGCTATCGCTTCCGTGGTCAAGCAAGAGCTTCCTATGCCTGCACGAGGCTCCAGAGCGCACGACAACCTCACTCACGGGACTGACGCATGGAACGGGTTACTATCGTGGATCAAATTGGAGGAGGTCCACGCACTACGACGCGCCACTGACTGCCTCAACAAAGACTAGCCACCTTCGCAAAGCATGATCGCCTATGTTCAGGAGAAAGACTTCGCGAGGCGCGACATGTTACGCCTTGGACTCGACTTCAGCGAAAAAACATTTATGGAGGCATACCTTATTCCCCGTATTTGCAAGACCACATACAAAGAGCTGAGAGACCTGGTTATGCGCCGCAAGCGTTTTCATCCAAAAGACTCGTGGTCGGACGTTAAGGAAATCCTCCTATCCGATCCCGCTGCTCAACGTACTCATACCATGCCGCCGGAAAAGCCTTCAGTAGTGTACATCGCTAGTGCACCAGAGGAACGCACTCCTGCACCGCCACGCCACATACCCCGTGCTCAATGCACCCGCTGTGGACGCCCGGGAAACTCCCGTGAGCGGTGCTGGCAGACATCATCCCGCGACGGAAAACCACTTCAAGACAGGGCGCCTATCTCACGTCCAGCCTCTACTTACGAGCGCCCCTACCAAGCAGGCCCGAGACCTCACATCTCCAGCTCCGAGCCTCCTGCAGCGCGCCCTAATGTACTCCTTTCAGCTTCAGCTCAACCGACCTCTCATACTTTCGGTGACTCCTGCTTCATGATGACTGGTCCGCCTCACCCGCTAATCCGACCGAACCTGGCATTTTTTTCGACAGGCGTCCCCGACCCCAACTGTGAAGCCCCTTCCAGTGTACCAGAGATCGCCGCGAGTATAGCTCTCACCCCTTCTACATGTGTGAAGCTATTTGATGATGACAAACCGAGCTTTCTACCTTCCAAGGGAATCGCTCTCATTTCTGGTGAGCACTCACCTGATTTACCTTGTCTCCGAAGCCTGCCGGTCAACAGATGCGCATCCCACATAAAACACTGGGTGAGCCTCTGGATGAAACAACGGGATGGTCCCCCTTCTTGAAGGCCACCTGCGTACTGGAGGCAGCATCGCTTTATTTTCAGCCTGCGAAAGCACCGAGACCGCCAGACTCATTCTACAGCACCGTCTCAACCGTCTCCATGACCAGTTTCCGGACAAGTTTCCTCCTTCAGCGTCTATTGGATGGGATTCGAGACTGCCTCACGGACTCTCTCTAATAAGCTCTCAACATTGGGACGCACTTCCCTGTGTTGATTTTCTAGATGCCGGACCATGCAGCCTCCTGCCTACCTCAAGAGCCCGAGACGATACCTCTTCAATCAGATTTTCGCCGCTCCATGACATCCTCTACAACATCAGGTTTTTACATGACTCGCAACAGTCCACCCTCACCTACATAGTGAGCAGCGTGACTAGCTCGCTGGACCTCCCCAATGTTGTCGCGGCGCTGGGAGCACCGATACGCCTCGAAGCTACCTCTCTTGGCTCGACAGTTCATCAAAGTATATCACTATGGACAAACATGGGCCAGCATTGGGAAATACTCGACCACTACCTTTGCAACCGCCGCCATGGAGACAACGTTTCAAGCCTTCTCACTACTGTTGGGTTCTCATCTCGTCAACCAGGGACTGGATCCGGATCCTAAGGAGCCGCGAATCCACGAGACTACTCGGGTTCGGACTTGGTCTCGTGGGTCCGGACCCTAGAATCACAGGTAATCGCGGGGTCCGGACCCTAGAATCACAGGTAATCGCGGGGTCCGAACCCTAGGTTCAGTAGGTAATCGCGGGGTCCGAACCCTAGGTTCAGTAGGTAATCGCAGGGTCCGAACCCTAGAATCACAGGTAATCGCGGGATCCGAACCCTAGGTTCAGTAGGTAATCGTTGGTTCCGGTACCAGTTATTGTAAGTAATCGTTGGCTCCGGTACCAGTTATTGTAAGTAATCGTTGGTTCCGGTACCAGTTATTGTAAGTAATCGTTGGATCCGGTATTCATCGTACTTTAATGGATCCGCGGTAATCGCGAGTACCTCATCCTCGCAAAACGATGTGGAATCGTGATACCCAATCAGTACTCACGATTCCGAGTATCTCACGATTTTGTGGTTGCCCGAAGTGACACGCTGTTTTTGGGGGAGGTATTTGGCAATGCAAATCTGCTGAGGTGTATGTCTAGGATTGGTTCAATAGCCCTGATTGCTGTCATTCCGCAGCCTTGAATCGATTGTAGCCCACCCAAGGGCTATTTAAACGGTGCGTACGCGCTTGAAATCCACCATAACATGCCCGTCCACATCCAATCCTATCACAATTAGCCGCCACTTCAAAAACCGAGCTCAACGTAAGGCGTCAAGCCTATTGGTCCACCCTGCTGGAAGACTTTCACAACGAGCAAGAGAAAGTTGAAGAGGTAAGCAAGAGTTCCCCCCCCCCCTCCGCTTTGCCCTCGCCCCCGAGTTAGCTGCGTTGTGATGTTCGGTAGCGCCGCATGGCGCCCCCTCCCCGCCTCCGCCCGCACATTTATGTCTGTTTATTTGCTCTATCGAAGCCATAGTAATAGCGTTGCAGTTGAGCTTGTCGACACTTTGTTATCGCTGTTCTGTGATGCTTTTCTATTCTTTGCTTTCCGACGTAAAAGGTTACTTTGTCGTTAAGTATATTGTCGCACTGTACTGTTCGGTAGCGCCGCATGGCGCCCCCTCCCCGCCTCCGCCCGCATATTTATGTTTGTTTATGCTCTATCGAAGCCATATTAATAGCGTTGCAGTTGAGCTTGTCGACACTTTGTTATCGCTGTTCTGTGATGCTTTTTGTTCTTTGCTTTCCCACGTAAAAGGTTACTTTGTCGTTGAGCATATTGTTGCATTGTGCGGTTCGGTAGCGCCGCATGGCGCCCACTCCCCGCCTCCGCCCGCACATTTATGTCTCTGTTTATGTGCTCTATCAAAGCCATATTAATAGCGTTGCAGTTGAGCTTGTCGACACTTTGTTATCGTTGTTCTGTGATGCTTTTCTGTTCTTTGCTTTCCCACGTAAAAGGTTACTTTGTCGTTGAGCATATTGTTGCACTGTGCGGTTCGGTAGCGCCGCATGGCGCCCACTCCCCGCCTCCGCCCGCACATTTATGTCTCTGTTTATGTGCTCTATCAAAGCCATATTAATAGCGTTGCAGTTGAGCTTGTCGACACTATGTTATCGCTGTTTTGTGATGCTTTTCTGTTCTTTGCTTTCCCACATAAAAGGTTACTTTGTCTTTAAGCATATTGTTGCACTGTGCTGTGGCCAGTGGCTCAAGTTGTGAATTTGCTGCAGGGGGACTATGTAACCATATCACTTGTTTACCCTATGTTAGGCACTCTGTTAAAGCAGCTGTCGTCACATATGCCCGTTTCACTGCAAGATGAGCGGAGGGATGTGGACTTGTACACCATCGAAGCGAAGGACATGGAGCCTCATATGGCGGAGGCAAGGGAGAGTCTGCGGGCCGGAATCATTGAGCGTTTTTTCACGAACATAAGGGAGAACGATTACATCAAGATAGGGATTGCGACATTGCTGGACATTCGGTGAGTACCTTGTAATGGTTGTGTGTGCATGTGTTTAAATTTTGCACATGTGTTTCTATTATATACCTGATAAAAATATTGAATGTTGATAAATAGATGTGATTGTATCTGAGCGTCCTTGTGTGTGTGTGTGTGTGTGTGTGTGTGTGTGTGTGTGTGTGTGTTTGCGTGTATATGCTTATGCATATTTGTATTGAGTGCTTGTATGTGTGTGTGTGTGTGTGTGTGTGTGTGTGTGCGTGCTTGTATGCGCAATTCGTGCTTTTCCACAGGACGGACGTATACTCGTGGGTACGTCGCTACTGCAATATTGTAATGGTGCTGATGCTACAGTACGACCAGTACCTCCCGGTACGTACAGATATGCATAATTAATCTAACTAGCCAGATGACGCGCCAGAACGAGCTCTCCAATGCAGAAGGAGCCGCGTCGTGAAACCCAATGCTAGGCAGGCCGCGTCTCGAGGCAGATGACGACGGTTGAACAGCACTAACGCCTGACACGTAAGCATAGCTTGCAGGCGTAACCAGTCTGGGCTGAAACCTATTTAAGCCCAGTGCAGTAGAGGGAGGTGACAGAACCTTTTAACAATTCCTTTGTTCATTTACAACATCTACTGCCCAAGTACAGCAGTGAAACATCTTTCATCAATTACCTCTCGACAACATCAATTGCAATCTTACGACACAGAGCTAGACAGACTAGAACAGATTTGTGCTAGCGTTTAGCTTTCAGAGGCTAACCGCCACACTGGTTTCGGAGCTCTTTGGTCGACGCACGCTTTCGTTCGCTTATTGAACTGCTCGACGTTGTTTGATTGAGTTGAGATGGCTTCTCTTGGACCTGGTCATTACGTGGTGTTGGTAATTCACGTTGGAGGAACTAAACGGTCGGATTTGAAGTTGGTGTTTCAGCGTGAGCCTCGTACTGGTAGAACTTGGTTCCCTGCTGGCTCTGTCTTACCCAACGAAGAGCCTGTCGACGCTGCTATTCGCGAATTACACGAGGAGACCGGTCTTGTTTTGACACCGGATGATTTGACGCTGTTGAGTGGTGAACCTGTGAACGTTACGCTACCTCAAGGACGACAGCTTGTTTCCGTGTACTCTGCGTCTATTCCTGTCCTGTTTGCTACGAGCAACTTACGTACACCTGCTCAGGTCGAGCAGGTTGTTTTGGAACAGTCGACAGTTAATCCGGATGGCACTTACGTCGTCCCGGAAATCATCAACACTGACGGTCTGACACTTACGCCTGCACAGACTGGGTTACTTCGTGCTGAGAAGCACAAGAGTGATTTACTTCACTTTGGTTACGTGACTCAGTGGGAATCTTTCTATCGAGCAATGACACAACATGTTCCAGTCATGCATGAAGACACGTCTATCCCGAGACAGCTCCACATGTACCCCCGGTTTACAACGGTCGACTCTGGTTCTGTCTGGCTGCTGATTGTTGGACACATCAACCGACTGACTGGAGTGGGACCTACAGATTTACGAGTGGGAATGCCGATGCCTACCCACAACTTGGCAGGACTATCAGTGACTCTTACGGAGACTCAGCGTAAGGCTGCCATTACTTCACCGTACCAGAATGGTCAAGACCCACCTGTACTGGAGGATTGGCTCGAAGCTCAGCCTCAGCGTTTTGTAATGCTTGGGATTGCAGCTGACTCGTACGATGCAGTGTTCTGGGTTACTTCACAGTTTTCTGGACTCCTTGGTGGATGGTGGTTGAACCGGAAAAATCATCCTCCAATTCCATCTACGTACAACGAGCTTGTTGCGGAGATACGCAAGTCTACGTTTCTTCCGAACATTCAGGATGACGCAATTAAAGCTTTGCTAAGTTTTACACAGAGCAACACGATGAGTTACGCGCTTTTTACTAAGAAGTACAACGACTACTTACGCCGTTCTCGTCAAGACCTGACAGCGGAGGTACAGTGTGTACGCTTCATTACTGGTCTTGCAAACGTGGACCTCCAGAGACTGGCTAGATCACACCGAGCGCAACTAGGTTACCAGATTACGCTCGCGGAGCTACAAAACTTTCTGAATGACGTCGTGACAGACTCGCCGGAATTAGGCAATGCAAGGTCTGCTGCTGGACCATCTACCCAATCCTCTCGCAAGCGCAACCTTGAAGACCCTTTTGAGGAAGCCTCTAACGTCTGGAAACGTAACAAGGGTGGCCGAGGACGAGGCCGCGGACGTGGACGTGGAGGTGGTAACAATGGTGGTCGTGGTGGCAACAATGGTGGACGTGGTCAACCATCCGGTCGCGAAGATTTTAATTCAATCGCAAATGCAATGACAGCTGAGGAGCGTAAGCGACACATGGACGAAGGACTTTGCTTCAAGTGCCACAAGAAGGGACACCGTTTGTTCCAATGCCCGGAGTTCAAAGGCAAGGCACCAATGCAACCTAAGAAGCAATGATGGTGGCAAGGCTGTTCTACAAATGAACTGGAGCAGCCGGCTACATCTACTGTTCATTCTGAGACACTGCTAGCGACAGAGGTCGTCGATAAACCTTCGGCATCTCCATCGACTACAGTTGCGACACCTGTAACGCAAGTAGCAGGTCGTCGTCGTCAGACTAAGCAGAGACAGAGTCGTAAACCTGTAACCAGACGTTCAGTTGATTGGAAACTGGTTGACTCAGTCTTTGACCCTCTGCATGCACGATTCAACTTCACGTTGGAAGGATGTGCTGATGATGAAGGTCTTAACTCGCACGGTGACTTACCTCACTGTTCGCCGAGTGACTCGATTCTAGACAGAGACTTAACAGGAGAGAGGGTGTTCATCAACCCACCCTGGGAGTTAGCTGAGCAGATTGCGCAGCATTTTGAGGATTGTCGTCGAACATCTCCGACATCTACGATGGCTGTATTTGTACTACCGAAGTGGGCGAAATTTACTCAGGTGACTAAGCACTGGAAACTCTATCAAGAATTCCCAGCAAGGACACAGCTTTTTACACGTCAGTCACTGGAGAATCCAGCGCAACAGGAGGTGGTTGCTCCAGCCCCTTGGCCTGTACAGCTGTGGTTAGTCGACGCAGATTGTGCGTTTAACGACTCACCAGAACCTACAGCACCTGATCAACCCGACTCGGTACCTGTACCAACAGACGACTCGGAACAGTCCATCGCTACGCTGCGACAATTTTCTTCGACAGCTACAGCCCTACTGACTGACCTCACGGAAGCTCGCCCGTTAATTCGAACTGAGCTGACTGTGAAAACTCCTGATGGCGGACACCACATTTCTGGATTAGTGGACTGTGCTGCGACACTTGATTTTGTGTCAGAGGACTTTGTACGACGCTTTGCTTTACAGACTCGGAAGTCTGCCAGTAAAACCCCAGTTCGACTCGCTAATGGACAACGAGTGACTTCTACGACAGTCTGCGACGTCACTTTTGAGCTGGCTCGACACGAGTTTCACCGGACTTTTTATGTCTTACGTGATTTACGCACAGCTGATTTAATCCTGGGTTTACCATGGCTTGATGACGAACAGGCCTCTTTACAATTTGGTACAACCAGAATTTTTACACTAATGGACGGCACAGCTGTGGAGACTACACTCGAGGAACGACGCCCTGAGTGTCTACTCCTGTCGTCTACGAAAGTTCAGAAGCTCATGCGCAAGACGCGCCGCAGCAGAGGACGTCATGCTGATTTTTACGTCATTGAACTTACGTCAGTCGCTGAACAAACGACAGACTTTCACACTGGAGAGGAACTAACAGCAGAACAACGTGATAACTTCCGGTCTTTACTCTTTGATGACTTCCCGGAGTTACTGCGACCTGTCGACTCTCCACCTGTAAGCCGACAGTGGGATCATCCCATTGAAACAATTGGCCCGATGCGACGTCAACGTCTGAACAGATTGTCACCCGCAGAGCGCGCTGAGCTTAATCGACAGCTTAAAGACGCAGTGGAAGCTGGGTTGATACGCCCCAGCTACAGTGAATTCGGCTCGCCAATTCTTTTTGTGCGAAAAGCTGATGGCTCGCTACGTCTTTGCATTGACTACCGCGGTCTTAACGAGGTTACGCGTAAAGATGCTTACCCGCTACCGCGTGTGGACGACACACTGGACGAACTTAAGGACGCGAACTTTTACACACACCTCGACCTCGCTTCTGGATTCTGGCAAGTTCGAGTGCGTGATCAGGACGTTCACAAGACGGCTTTTCAGACCCCTGATGGCTTAATGGAATGGGTCGCCATGCCGTTTGGCCTGTGTAATGCACCAGCTACATTTCAGAGGATGATGAACGACATACTTCGCGACTTTTTACATAAGTTCGTGACAGTCTACCTGGATGACGTCTGTATCTACAGTCGAACTCTGGAAGAGCACCTGGAGCACCTGCGTCTAGTGCTACAGCGATTCAAGGAGGAAGGGCTGAAATTGCGCCTTAAGAAATGCTTCTTCGGATTGCAAGAAATGGAGTATCTGGGCTACACTGTGTCAGCCGGAAAAATTTCGGTTTCCACAAAGAAAGTCGAGGCCGTTGCAGACTGGCCAGTGCCCAAGACGCAGAAGGAGGTTCGCAGTTTCGTACAGTTCTGCAACTTCTATGCGAGATTCATACACCATTTTAGCGACCTTACGGCTCCATTGACGGACTTACTGCGGAAGTCCCAGCCACAGAAGGTTACGCTGACGCCTGCCTGTTTGGAAGCCTTCGAGACTCTCAAGTTACGGCTCATTTCCGCGCCATGCCTGATCCTTCCGGAGGTCGGCTCGGACGCGACGTTCACCGTAGCTACAGATGCTTCCACAGTGGGGATTGCAGCAGTCCTGTTGCAAGACCAAGGAGGCGGTCTTCAACCAGTCTCTTACTGGGCGCGTAAGCTGAATCCAGCTGAGCGTGGTAACACTTACTCTGCGTACGACTTAGAAGCTTTGGCCGTATGCGAAGCTGTCAAGCATTGGAGGTGCTATCTTGAAGGCTGTTCTAAGTTCCTTGTCGTAACAGACCACGACACACTGCGGCACCTGCTCAGGCAACCGAACAACAGGCTGAACAAGCGGCAAGCAAGATACCTGCGGGATTTGCAACCGTTTGTGGGCTCGATGACACTTGCATATCGCAAGGGAGCTCTGAACGAAGCTGACCCGTTAAGCCGGCGACCAGACTTCGTACCTCAGGCCACAGTACCCTTATTTTGGGATGGCGAGGTTCCGTCAGATCGAGAATTACGACGGAAGTCCCAGCTGCTGTTTGAAGACGCACAGTTAAATTCACTGACTGTTGACGCGTTGCAGCTGAGCCCTGAGTTCGCTGATCTCATTCGCGAGGGGTTCTCACGAGATTCGTTTTATGGGGACGATGGTGAGTGGACAAGAGACAGCCGGATAGAAGCCAGAGACGGGTACTTTTGGCGTCTCAATCGCCTCTGTATTCCACAGAACTCTGAGCTCCGACTGAAATTGATCGCAGAGCTGCACGAAAGTTCGTCAGCCGGTCACAGAGGAGTTGCTAGCACTCTTGCTAAAGCACTCGACAGATTCTGGTGGAAACGAATCCGCCAAGATGTGAAAGATTTTTGTGAACGCTGCGTCGTGTGCCGACGAGCGAAGATTCGACCTCAGATGGCCGCGACTCTTTACCCGTTACCTGTTCCACCCAGACCGTGGCACACAGTTGGTCTTGACTACCTGACACACTTGCCTGAGAGCAACGGCTTTAACAGTGTGCTGATTGTAGTAGACCATCTAACTCGAATGGCCCATTTTCTGCCATGCACAGAGTCGATTACTGCCGAAGAAACTGCAACTTTGTTTTTACAGGGAGTCTACCGTTTACATGGACTGCCCCGAGTGCTGATCAGTGACCGCGACCCGAAATTTGTCAGCGCCTTCTGGCAGACATTGTGGAGACGCCTTGGAACGCGACTAAACATGTCTACCAGCCGACACCCAGAAACAGACGGACTGACAGAGCGCGTGAACAGCACGTTTCAGCAGCTTCTTCGTTGCTTCTGTTGCTATGATGGCTCTGACTGGTCGACACTTTTACCGCAAGTGGAGTTTGCGTACAACGCTTCGCGTGCACTTGGAATTGAGCACACGCCGTTCGAGGCTAACTTTGGTTTTTCTCCTGAGGAGCCTCCTGACCTGCTCTTCAGCATGCGACCATCGATTCCTTTTTCGCAAGACGCAACAGAACGGTTGAGATTGTTACAGGAAGTACACAGCTTGGTACGCTCAGTGTTACAACTACACAAGAACGAGATGCAAGCGCGCACAGAACCGTCTACAGCGCCACACTTCGCTAAGGGAGACAAGGTGTCAGTCGTCACAGCAAATCTTTTTCTGCGAGGACAGCCGAACAGGAAACTCAGAGACAGACAGCTTGGCCCTTTTTCAGTGGAGGAGCAGATTGGGAAACACAGTTACAGATTAAAACTTCCAGCGACAGTACGCTTACATCCTGTGTTCCACGTTAACAACTTAAGACCCTGCTCTACCGCTCTGCTACGGCCAGCTGTCCCGGTGACTGTCCCTGAAGGAGACGACGAGGAGTTTGACATCTCACACATCTCTGCTGTGTGCATCAAGTCGCTACCTGGGCGACGAGGCAAATATTTGCTCTTCATGACGCATTTCAGTGATGACGACATTCCACCTGTCTGGCACCGATTGAACGAGGTGCATCGAACAGTTGCGTTACAAGAATTCTTGGAGACGCCCCAATGGCGCAAGTTCGCCAAGACTCAGGCGTACATTGATTTTATGCACGCTCACCCAGCGCGCATTCCTGAGTCCCAGTAATTGCTTCAGTAAAGGAGCCAAGAACCACGGAGGTCTGCCTCGCGGCGACCTCATTGATCTGTCAAGAGGGGGAGGGTACGAGTGTGACGAGTACAGTCCTGCAACAGTACATTGCAGGACATTGTACAGGTACTCGTTACGAATTCCAATTCGTGCTTTTCCACAGGACGGACGTATACTCGTGGGTACGTCGCTACTGCAATATTGTAATGGTGCTGATGCTACAGTACGACCAGTACCTCCCGGTACGTACAGATATGCATAATTAATCTAACTAGCCAGATGACGCGCCAGAACGAGCTCTCCAATGCAGAAGGAGCCGCGTCGTGAAACCCAATGCTAGGCAGGCCGCGTCTCGAGGCAGATGACGACGGTTGAACAGCACTAACGCCTGACACGTAAGCATAGCTTGCAGGCGTAACCAGTCTGGGCTGAAACCTATTTAAGCCCAGTGCAGTAGAGGGAGGTGACAGAACCTTTTAACAATTCCTTTGTTCATTTACAACATCTACTGCCCAAGTACAGCAGTGAAACATCTTTCATCAATTACCTCTCGACAACATCAATTGCAATCTTACGACACAGAGCTAGACAGACTATGCAAATTTACTTGTGCATTTGCTATGTTAACTAAAAATGTGAATTGTGCAGGTTTAAGAATCTGGACTTCAATGGCATTCGTCCCGACTTTGCGCCTACAATTTTGGCGGCTGCAAGAAGGGAATTTGGAGAGCAGTGGCGCACAGAGCCGGAAGAGAGCGAGGCAGAAGGCGGTGCTTATCCAAGCATGAATGCTGCAGAGCTTGGCAAGCAATTGATGTCGTCGAAGAGTAAGTCTTTCACTGCATTCCTTTCCGGGGATTTGAATGGGCGTGTGACGCCCTCTATAGCCAAGCACGTGGAAAAGGATGACTTAGAGCGTTACCTTGAGCTGCCCCAAGAAACGGACAAGGACATTTGTGTGTTGACATGGTGGAAAACACATGCAGCTCTGTACCCCGACTTGGCTTTAATGTCGCGGCAGTACTTATCTATGCATGCTACCTCTGCTGCATGCGAGCGTTTGTTCAACAAAGCGGGGCGAATGCATGACGCGTTCAAGAAGAACACCAAGGAAGATAGCCTAGAGGATGCCTTGTTAGTCTCATGTAATTGTTGAATTATGTATGCGCGAGGAATATGGTTGTCACCACAAGTCTATATAAATTGTAAGAAATGGTTGTCTTAAACCTGTTTTCATCCATATTTTGTGCATTTAATGTTCATTTGGTGGACTCGCACTGGCCATGCGATATACCATTTGGCATTACTTGTCACATCATATGTGAAAAATGGTACTGCATCGGAACCTGTTTCCCTGTGATGGCAAGTGTCTTTTTTGAGCCGGAGGGCTATAAACTCACATACGTTGCTTGTGGCACTTGCCGGAGGGACCAAAAGCTTTGCTAAATTGTATGGGATAGACTGTAATGTACTAAATATGTTTGCAGCGGGATTCCCCCAAAATGCGCAATTTGTATCAATTTGCATGAGTACTTCGAGTACTTGTTGGAATCGCGAACCCAACGAATCCAACGGAACCAAAAAATTTAGAAGTACTCATGTACTCGGTTCCGGAATCAAAAACACAGGTACTCGCTGGATCCGAACCCTAGAATCACAGGTAATCGCTGGATCCGGACCCTAAAATCACAGGCAATCGCGGGATCCGGACCCTAGAATCACAGGTAATCGCGGGGTCCGAACCCTAGAATCACATGTAATCGCGGGGTCCGAACCCTAGGTTCAGTAGGTAATCGCGGGGTCCGAACCCTAGAATCACAGGCAATCGCGGGGTCCGAACCCTAGAATCACAGGTAATCGCGGGATCCGTATCCCTTTTTTAGAGGTACTTACTAGTTCCGGATCCAAAAAAATCAAGTACTCATGGATCCGAACCCAACAAAAAAATGGCGGATCCAGTCCCTGTCGTCAACTACGAGCCTCCCCGGAGCATAATATTTTTCCCACCTTCTCGGGCCACCGGGGCAGCCGCAACTACCGTCTACTCCCAAACGGCACACCAGGCTCCGGCATGCTACTGAACGAGCACAACCAGTATGTCGAGCCACCCATTATTGTGCGCGGTGCTGCCAAGGGCTTCAACCTTCACGATATCAATCTGCCGTCTTTGGATGCTAAGGAGCTCGACGACACCGTCTTTCCTCACATCAGCAGATGCCTGGACCTTAATATTGCCACATGGATTATGTCAGCGGCTCAACACACTTCTCCGGGGACCAGACCATCAGGATCAGCTTATTTTGCCCAGACGGACGCTCCACCCCGTGACCAACTCCAGATAGTGGATGGGGGAGCCTCTCAATTTATTAACGCCAACCGTCACGAGTTCCACGACTACGAGGCACTTCCCATTGACTCAAGATATACGCTGCGAGGTGTCCCTGCTACCGTATATGGCATCGGCACTACCAAAGAAGTTCACACCACTACAACTGGAGAGCGCATTTCCACCACTCTTTCCAACGTTCTCCATGCACCGGATTTTGTTCAGTTTGCTCCCCATGGAATTTCCCGTCTCTTCAACCAAGGGCGAGCCCATGACGTTGGTGCCAGCTTTAACTACGCACAACAGTGCACGATGACCTTGCCCTCTGGAGCCTGTATTCCCATCAGACGTCTACTTGAATGGGGGTTGTACGGCCTCATGGTGGAACCCATTGTCCCTGCTACTCTATGCTTGTCTCCACCAACTATCTTGCTAGCATCGGCTTCATCAAGAGCTACTGCTCAGCTCTGGCACCTCAGACTAGGCCACATTCACGCTGAAGGTCTTCGCCGCACTGTTTCCCTCGTTGACGGCATCCCGGCATCCATGACCAAGGCTGACTTTTGCGGTCCGTGCGCCATGTCCAAGTCCAAGCTCGCCAATATCAGCAAATTACCCGGATCCAGAGATTATCCACCATTCCACACCATCAACATGGACTCGTGGGGCCCTGTCGAGCCTTCCCTGCAAGGCAACAATCAGTTCTTCGGAGCTTTCTGCCGGAGCACATCCTTTGCCCTTGGTCGCCCAATCCGATCCACTACGGAGATACCTCTTGCTACCGAACAGTTTCTGAAGGCGATTGCAGCCTGGGGTTATTCTGTTGTGGAAATTCGAGCTGACAACGGTGCCACTTTTCGGTCAGCTGCCTTTTCTAAATTGTGCTCAGACCATGGCATTCGTCTGCGTTTTTCAGCACCCTACAGTCCCCACCAGAACGCTCTCGCAGAGCGCCCGTGGCGTACTTTAGCCGAGATGACAAGATGCCTACTCGTGACAGCACGACTACCTCATTCTTTCTGGCAGATGGCATTTATTCACGCTGTGTTTCTACATAATCGGACCTACCGTTCTGGAGTGGATGGAATACCATTAACCCTTGCCACCAACCAGAAAGCGGACCTCAGCCACGTTCGCATTTTCGGATGCTCGGCCTACATTCATGTGGACTCAGCACTGCGCAAGAAACTTGATAACAAGGCATGGAAGGGGATTTACGTGGGATGCTCTCCTGACTCCCCAGCATGGCTAATCTTCAATCCATCTACGGGCAGGACTATTGCGAGTCGGAGCGTGGTCTTTGACGAAGGGGAACTACTTAATAATTTCACAGACGCCCCCTTGCATGCGGACGAGATGAACCCCCTTATGGAACCTCAGGATGCTGTCAGCTTTCCTTACAACCACCGGGCTCTTCTCTCTGCCTCTACATCTCAGGAGACCCCAGACATTTCTAGTGACTATGATGACCTGGACGTGGTTGCCTCCCCTACTGATCCGGCACCACCAGATGCCGCACTGTCGAGGCTCATGATTATTCATCCCGTGGACCCTATCCCTCCTTCAGCATTAAATCTCGATGGCGAGGACGATGATGATCACGAGACAGGCCAAAGCGCTACGCCCCTATCTCCCGTGGCCCCTCCTCCACTTCTTCGCAGCGACCGTCCCAAACGAGTTCCGCTACGCTACCAAACTGACGATTCTGTGTTACTAAGTACGCCACTCGATGATGGTTCTGATCCACTTCTTCTTGCGTCCTATCCATCGGACTATGGCCACTCTGCTCTCTGGACCGTTGTTCTACACAATGAAGCACCAAGTTTACTACACCGCCCCACCGTGACCACCGTTCTTCTCACTCATGATCCTCCATCCGTGCTACCTTCGAGCTCTTATATACATGTTCCAAAAACCATGCGTGCTGCCCTACTATCACCTCAAGCCGACAGATGGAAAGCTGCGATCAAAACCGAATCATCAAGAAATCAGATAGGATCAGAAATGTCTTCAAGACCATACCTATCCCGGCTGGCCAGCGTGTCCTCAGCACTAAGTGGGATTTCACTCTAAAACATAACAAGGATGGCAGCATTCGCAAATTCAAGGCCAGATGGGTTATTCGCGGTTTCGATCAGCGCGCCGGTCTGGACTACGACAAGGAGTGCCTTTATGCCCCGGTAGTGGTTAGCTTCACCTCAGTCAGGGTAGCCCTTGCCCTAGCGGCACAGTGGCAGTGGCATGTATACCAGCTGGATGTGGTCGCTGCATTTATATACGCTGAGATCAAAGAGGAGCTCTACATCAGCCTTCCGGAGGGCTACAAGGAATACGACAACAACGGGAATGGACTCTTTGGGCGCCTGCTCCGCGCCTTATACGGCACCAAGCAAGCTGCCTATGAATGGAGACAGAAATTTGACACATTTCTTAAAGCTAACTGATTTGTGCCTGCCTCTGGAGATCCAGGTGTATACATTCAGTGGTCAGATTCTCTACACGTGGCGGTTATCCTTGGCATTATTCTAGTCTATGTCAATGACCTGATGGTGTTTCCATCTTCTGAGGATTGGATGACATCTCTCCGTGCTACCATCCGAACCACTTTCGATATCACTGACGAGGGTGTTTGCACATGGATATTTGGCATGGGTGTCGACTATGACCCCCACGGTAACATCACCCTGCAGCAACACAAGTACATCACCGACATGCTTACGGAGTTTAACATGACTGACAGCAACCCCACTCTTCTTCCTTTGAGCCCGGGAGCTGAACTTACCTTTCACGATGGTGATGTCGCACTTAGCCCTGTCATTCCATACAACAGCCTCGTGGGCTCCCTCCTCTGGACGGCTGTTTGCACTCGCCGAGACATTGTTGCAGCTGTGTCCTGTCTCTGCCGCTACGTTTCCCGACCCAAGACATGCCATTGGACTGCCGCCAAGCGTGTCCTACGTTATCTCAAAGGGTCATCATTTTCAGGCATCGTGTTCAGTCACCATTCTATGCCCATTGAATGCAGTGCGTTTGTGGACTCCACATGGGGCAGTGACCCGGCTAGTGCTGTATCTGTCAGCGGCCAACTTGTTTGCCTTGGCCCAGTGGGGGCTTCTCACACACCCTCTGTCGGCGCCGCCCCTATTTCCTGGCGTTCTGCTCTCCAGACTGTCGTCGCCCAATCCACTTGCGAAGCTGAATACATTGCTGTGGCCTCAGTCAGTCAAGAAATCCTTTTTGTTCGCCAGTTGCTCACTGACCTGGGTTTGAACCTGCCTGGTCCCACACCTGTGTTTTGCGACAATCAGTCAGCAATTCGCAACGTCACCCGCGGCTGCACTTCTCGGAAGACAAGACACATCTCTCTCAAATATCACCTCAGTCGAGACCTGGCATCGAAGGGAATCATTCGCATGGTGTACGTCCCCACAAATGACAACTGCGCAGACCTGCTCACGAAGCCCGTGCCTGTGGCTATCTTCAAACACCTACTGGGAAACATCCTTAATAAGTAATCCAGCCTTTCTGTAGTTTCTTGTTCCCATTCTGTTCTCAGTACATGTTGGCTGAGTGGGGGTGTTGGAGTACACCCATATGTACTGACACCACTAGTACGTTTCTACATCACACGGGTACTAGCAGCAGTATTAGATACGATATATGTGTTGGAGTACACCCATATGTACTGACACCACTAGTACGTTTCTACATCACACGGGTACTAGCAGCAGTATTAGATACGATATATGAATCTCATCTGTCATCTCTCAATGACACCAACAGTGACGATTCATAACGGTGCAACTATAGTTGGAGGAGCAGCACCATCGAGGAGTCTGACCTTGCAGCCTGTTACCACATGATGTGACCGGACTACTTAATGGCACCTTGGGATGTCACTTGTAACCATTCTTTCTCTCACTTTCACCTTTCAGTCTCACTCACCTGTGCACCCTTTCATACACCGTAGTGGGTTATTTGCATAGCAACCGTAATCACGTAATATTCAATACGTCCCTCAGAGAGCCGTCAGCACGGTAAACGCACCCTATCTTAGTAACTTGTATGAAATATTCGCCGTAATGGAACAACTCCGGCGTGAAGTGCCCCCCCCCCCCCTTTCTCACTCATGCATCGGCAGTAGTGGTGCGATGTGCGAGAAAAAAAAACAAAAGTCTAGCTTGGCGCGATTTTCACTTTTTACTTTTATTACCTCGCAAGGAATTCTTGCTCTTTCCCATCTCTATTCAGAAATTAATGTTTAACATTCCACATGTATGAGTGTGAAGCGTCTAGCCTATAGGATGTTCGGTTGGGGAGGTCGAAAGCTTAAATAACGTTTACAAATACCGTTGGTGGTGGCTGCATATGGTTGGCGTCAAACAGGCGCGCCCATATCAAGGTATAGTTTGTGGGCAAGATAGCGATGTAATATGTGTGAGCAAGACAAGTCCAGCGATATACCGTGTTTTTTACTTCCATCGTTTAAGCACGGATGTTTATAGTTATTATTGTTGCACTTGGTGTCGGTTTCCTGCTCCACTGCTCCAAAAGTCAATTGTGTCGACGTCGCAGACCCCGCAGTCATATCGGGGCGCAACACCGCCGCAATTAGGGCCCGCGTCGTCCAAAAGACGAGCCTTCCCAACCGCAGTAGTGTCTCTATGGCCACCAAAAATGCGAACATAGGCCTAGGTTGGGGTTGGAGTGGTTGGTTCCCCTGAACCTGCCGCTTTGGTGGTCACCTTTTCGGGCTTTGCAGAGTCGCTTTGTTCAAAGTCGGCTTTCATCTATACCCCCGCGCGTCCTACGACCAATAACTTCTCAACAACAACGCCGCCCTCCATGGGGACTTGCCGGCTGACACGACGCTACTCGCGTAAAGTTGTGCCTGCTGAAGGACACCACGGCCGCAATAATAACGAGCATGCATCTCGTACGGGTATGGTGGCGTTTGGCCGTGGGATTGGCCGAACCTGCCGTTGTTTGAGCTAGTGCTGCTCACTAGCGACGTGCCGCAATGGTCTGATTTTTCTAGGAGAGCGAGGAATGGTCTCAAGGCACCACCTCACTGACGGAAAAGTACCAAGGCTTTTAGGGGGCGAGCTGGTGTTTAGGCAAAACATGCCTAGTACCTAGATACAAAACATTAGTACCTAGGTATAGGCCATGTAGTTGGAGAGATACCATTACAAGTATATACAATAAATACAGTGGGTCTTTGTCGCAAGTAAAGTCGCAACGCGTGGCATGCGGCATGCGGCGAGACTTTTGCCCCCGATGAGAAGTCCGGCCAGGTGAATGGGTGGCACACCTTACTGCAGTCGATGGACTCCGTGCATACGTGACCGTAGCGATTCTACGGTGAATTATCCCACGTGTCTGCACATGTAGACTGCACGACTAGCGACGCAAGCAGGCGAGCTGCCGCAGTCTTCGTCCCTGGTGCACTTCATTGCAACCCATCGGTTGAGGAGTTCTCGACGCATTGACGAGACGGCTCCCAAAAGCCTGTTATGACCTCCTCCCAGAAACATGGAGTGTCGGGAGATATGCGAGAGGCAACGTATTGGTAGCGACTCTGGCGAAGTGGTATAGCAGCCGACGGGGGGCGCCGAAGCCGATGTAGCCAGTATAAGGACACCGCGGGCGAAAAGGAGGAAAGGAAGAAAGGAACGGCTCAGCCACAGCCGCGGTCGCAAGTTTTGTCGCAGAGCGACTAGAGCCACACCCGAGGACGGGCAATCCTCATTGAGGGAGTAGAAGTGCATGTTATGGCTGTCGGGCGGATACACTCACGGAAGGTGCGTGCGTGGTTGTGCCGTGAAGTCGTCGCCGGATTATCGGACTGTCGCCTCAGCTTCTATAGCGGGGCGCAGTTTAGGTGTTGATGTCGTCCTGACGGCGAGACGTGGGGGGAATGTACCGTCGTCGACAGGATAGTGGTGGGCCGCGTGGAAAAGCGAAGCCGCCCTACAAGTACAGCATCCCCAACGGTAACGAGGCCCAAATGATGCGTGACGTGCTGGCCAGCCGGTCGTGGTGGGTGGAGTGTGGAGAGGGGCAGACGCGCAACATGTGGTGGGGAGCCAACGGGCAGAAAATCCCCGCGTGGCGGGCCCAAGGTGGGATTCCGACCTAATGAAAGTCTCACTGGACGCATACCCTGCAGCGAGTGTATGTGTGTGTGTGTGTGTGTGTGTGTGTGTGTGTGTGTGTGTGTGTGTGTGTGTGTGTGTGTGTGTGTGTGTGCGTGTGTGTGTGTATGTGTGTGTGTGTGTGTGCGCGCGCGCGCGCGGGTGTGTGTGTGTGTGTGTTTGTGTGTGTGTGTGTGATTGAGTAGGTCGGCTAATCGCTGGTGTATGACGCTCAGGGCAAGACACCCCGAGGCAGATCATCAATCGTGTGCAAGGTAATAAAGAAATATGCACCAAGACTGGCCTCGCAGCCAACTTGAACGTCATTGCACGGGCATGCAAGCAGTCGCTTCCATGGGTACCCTACACGGTGACGCCCAGCGGTGGGAGGTCTATCCCCACAAGGTACACACAGTAATCGTCCTCCTTCCATGCGAAACATGTGAGCGAAGTCTGCGTTTAGTGAATGTGCCGCACGCGCAGGGAGGTCAGCATGCTGAAGGCGGCAATGCAAAGGCTAGAAGCGCAAGAGGTGCGTGGCTGGCGGTTTACTGGATAGAAAGGCTGTCTTCCAAACTTATATACCCACTGCATACCGAAGCATGTGGGGGTGTTTCATGGGCTGCGTTGTGCTCTGGGCGTGGAGGGGAAGGTGTGGCTGTGCAAGCCGGGCTTCATGAATCGTGGTCGTGGGATTGAGATCTTTGACACCGAGAAGGATATCCTGGAGCATCTCACAAAGCAGCGCAGCGGGAGCAGCTGGATCGTGCAGAAATACATCGAGAGGCCGATGTTGGTGCAGGGTCGTAAGTTCGACATCCGCACCTACGTGCTGGTGGCGCCAGACAAGCGGGTATACATGTATAAGGAGGGCTACATCCGCACCACATGCTTCGAGTACAAGGTGGACAACCTGGCGGACAAGTTCATCCACCTCACCAACGACGCATACCAAAAGACGTCCGCTGACTTTGGCAAGTTTGAGGACGCCAACAAGCTGTCTTACCCCGAATTTGAGGTCCGCAGAGTCCCACATTATCCTGTGCCTAACCAGCTATTGCACCCATTGCAACAATCATGTTAAGCGTTACGTGCATCGCATTGCATATATAGATTATATTTAGCTATATATATATATATATACATATATATATACAGAATTTAATATTATGCACGTTACGTGTGGCATTGCGGCGGTCAGGCGGCCGTGAATGGGGCGGTGGACATGGAGAAGGGGGTTGTGCCACAGCTGCAGGCGTGCCTGACGTCCGTGTTTGAGCATGTCATTGGTAAAATGAACCCGATGAGGCTGGAGTACTGCTTTGAGCTTTTTGCGATTGACTTTATGCTGGACGAGGCGGGGCGGGCTTACCTGATCGAGATGAACACCAGCCCCGCGCTCTTCCGGAAGGGGAGGTACCTGCAGGAGATGCTGCCGCGGATGATTGAGGAGGTGGTTCAGAAGTGCGTGGACCCGGTGTTCCCGGCTCCCGAGGGGGCAGCGCAGGCGGATCAACTGCACAGCTTCCTTCAGATTGTGCCACCCTTGTTGTGACGATAGATGACCTATCTTCTGGCAGGTGGCGTGTTCAGGATGTAATAACGAACGCCACGATGATAGATGGGCTGGGTTTATTGATATTGCGGCAGCAGGTTGCAGGAAGAGGTGAGACACTAGCTGACAGTAGATGGAGGAGGAAACATACAATCGCAAAATATGTTGATTGTATATATGTCGTTCCGGCACTGCTGGGTAGGATTATGGTTATCCGTAGCAGATGTCACGGTGGTAATAGCTGTGTGCGCTGCGTGTGGAGCGGGGTTGGGGTTTGTGTGTGTGTGTGTGTGTGTGTGTGTGTGTGTGTGTGTGTGTGTGTGTGTGTGTGTGTGTGTGTGTGTGTATGTGTGTGTGTGTGTATGTGTGTGTGTACATATGCATGCGATTGTGCAAAATAATGAGAAGGTTTACGCAAACTAAATTCCATGCGCTTGACCCACTATTTGTTACTGCGACTGTGGACGAAAAGGAGCGACACCTGACTGGTTGAACAACATAAATATTTAACTCGCCTCGGCCCTCAAAATCACAGATGGTCGAGCAAGTTTTGAGGCTCATATAACTCAAGGCTCAGAACCCCTTTTTCCTTCCGGTGCTAGCGTAGGACACTAGATGAGACAGCGTCGAGTTGTTTCCGACTCATAACATGTTACATCCCATTTACATGACGAAACGTCACCGCAAATCGGCAAAAGACGAGACAAAACACCGTTTCGCGTTTTAGAACATACGTATTTTCTAGCACCACATAAAATAAACCATTATCATTAACGGTTATATCGTGTTGGTGCCGTGACGGTTTTATTTTGGGGTTGCTTATATCAGTCACCGTCTCGCTGGTGAAGCTGCTTGTGCTTCAGAAACTCGGTCGCGGACAGCACGAGGCTGGTGCTGCACCAGTGGCAGTAGTATTCCTTCCGCACCTCCGTCCGGCGCGACTCCTCGCCGTCTCCTCGTGCCGCACTGTCGAATGAAGCGTTGCCGCGCTGGCGAGATAGTCGCTGTGAAGAGGAAGTGCCGCCGTGTGGTAAAACTAGAGCCGGGTCCCGGGCCCGAGACAACACAAGTTTTTCTTCTGGCGCTGGTTTGAAGTCCTCTGTCGGCCAAAACCGCAGATTGAGTCTCATACCTCGAATGAACTCGAACAGTGAAATAACAAGATTAATTGCCGACAAAAACTTAATCAGCTCGTGAAACGGTTGCAGAAATGAACAGCGAGCAGAGCGTTGGCTGGCAGTGTCCGATAATAGTTAAAGTATGTAGGCCGCTCACCCAGCAGGAGTTTGTCTTGCTCGAGTTTCACGACAGGCGCAGACGACGCGGCGACCTGGTGTCCTCCATAAGAATTTTCTAGCACACCTGGCTCCAGTTTCATGGCCGAGGGGCATGACTCCACATGACTCTGCAGGCGCATCAGGCTGGAATTGGTGAGTGTCATACATGTAGAGAAGCAGTTTCGCGTGCTCAAAGTCGCCGGCGGCGCCAGTTTTGTTGCTAATCCAGCACGAGAAACCTACAATACACTAACGTTAGCCGCTAATGCTAAGAGCTCGTAAGGACTTCCCGGTTTTACAAGTCGTTGACTGGTGATAGTCATTAAGATGTCAAGTCGACCAGCCCGCATGCGACGGCTTAAGTGTCCGCATACTCTTTCGGTGGTCATAAATTATTCGAAATCTACAGCGGCGTGGCTCTACAGTCGCAAAAGCGAGTGCCCACATTTTAGCGGACGAGGCGCGCAGCCGTCCTCTTGTTCGATATCATAGCACGGAACGATTGAATGAATAAAGAATTTCAACCAAGGGGCGAGGAGAGGGCTTATTCAAACGCACCAGCAACATATTCAAAGCCACACAACCTTTTCCGAGGACGACAATAACAGTGCATCGTATATAACGAATATCGTAATACTGCATACCATGAGAAGAGCAGATTAGCGCGAGCCGAACTGGAAAGAAACGCACCGAGCTCTATAAGTCAACACGTTTCATAAGCAAGTCGGCGATGCTCCAGCAATATGCAAGACGCCAAGTAGGATGCCGAGCGGAAAAGTGTTGGGTTTGAAGCATAATGAGAAAACCAGTTGGCTCATCAGAGTCGTCCGACTTGTTATGGGGACGGTCCATTAGAGGAGGCACCGCATAATCTCCCCCGCTCGTCGTTCGATCCATGAAAACTAGTCAAGATATACGCTCCCACACGATCGACTATCGTACTCGGCCCAAAGCCAACAACGGCAGCGAAACGATGCGGAATATCATACAGCCAAACTTTCGCCTGACTCGCTGTTGCTCCTCGGCCTGGCCAGAAGTCGACGACGGGTGAAATCGAGAGTACTTTGAGGTCAGTAGCAGGACAAGGTAGCGACACGCGACGGGGGTTAATATACAGCTACTCCAAGGCTGACCACACTCACCGCGATATCCTCCGCGGTGGAAATGAGTCTGGCGCTGCAGCCGGGGCAGTTCCAGTGGCGACGAAGCGCCGGCAGTGTCGCGTGCGCGGCCAATCCCGACTCAACTCCCCGCAACGCGCCGACGTGCAGCCAGGGTGTTACGGCGTGGCCACCGCCCAACGACTCCTGCGACTCGACCTCCGTCTTCACCGCCCCGGTGCCCTCCTGTTCTCCCTTGACCCCTGTCGATTAAGCACATACACACAACGCTTGTGTGATATACGAGCAGTTGCGGACTCCACGCCTATCGAGTTGTCGGGTCAGTCTGTCGCGGCGCCCTTTTTATTTTTCAGACGCAATAGTCTTCCCTTTTGGATTAATGTCGGATATCATTCTCGGCAGGTATTGGCGAGGGACGGCGAGTGGGGCAATCAGTGTCGGGGACGCGATGCGAAGCGCACCCCCGTCTACCGCTACGCCGGTCGTACCTTCTGTATCAACGCCTTCGTTACCGCTGCTGCGACTGTACTGCGCCGCGGCGGCGGTCCCAGTAAGCCGCTCCACAGTGTATCGGACGGGCCACATGAACGCCGCTGCAAACTGCTCCGCCACCTCGCCCCCCGCGCCATCGGCCTGCGATGTCGTCAAATGCGGAATCAAATGGCCCACTTCCGAATCGACACATAATATTGAAAGAGTAATAAAACGGCATATACTGGCACTCAGCAAATAACAAAAAACACACAGGAAGCAGCCCTCGCTAAAAAAACCAACAAATGGGATCAGTCAAGATTAGAACAGACGAACAAGAAATCAAACACACACACACACACACACACACACACACACACACACACACACACACACACATCCACGCACACACACACACACACACACACACACACACACACACACACACACACACACACACACACACACACACACACACACACACACACACACACCATGCAAGTAAAAGCGTGCGTACACGTAAATTTTAATTTTTTTTTGAAAGAGGAGAGCGAACAGAAGCACGGATAGGGGTGAAACATCTAGCGGCATCTAAGGCAATTTGTCACCTGCGGCTTCAACCAAGCCCCCGACACGCGAGAGACCCAAGCGGGGAGCTCATGCAGGAAGTCCGGCGCCGCGCCCTGTACTGCGTCAGTGTCGTAGAACGCCATGCCGGCGGCTGCCTCGCCACCGACAGTGCCGTCGCCTTCTTCGGAATCAGGTCGGCGGCGGCGCTGCTGCAACGCGCTACGCAGCTTCTCCCCCATAAGTCGCGTCAACACGCGGCGCGCCCTCGCGACGCTGAGCAGCACTCTGGGGCCGTCGTCGCCTTGAATACGTAGGAGCAGCCACCTGTCGGCAAAACAGAGAACCGGCGAGTAATCAGATGCACAACAAGCACCCAGTTAGCAAGACCGGACGAATATTACACGTGACAAAACCCCCAGAAATGTCAATCAGCGTGAAGAAACAAGTTTACATTGCCATGTGCAGAAACTTCACGAGCTGATGCGCCTATTAAGTGAAACCTCCATCTAAGGTAAGCTGTGCCATGGCATGTTGGATGTAATATTTTGGTTTTATTGTCTGCGATGATTGATTCTATCACCACACCGACTGGTGCATTCAAAACCAGTTCATCCCTCGTTCTGCGGTTTTAATCGGAGCTCATGGGATTTATGTTTTTTTACATATATAATCGCCAAATAAATGAATCACAACTCTAGAGATGAAAATAAATAACCCCAACATGTTCGAGTTTGACGATCGCAGTCACACCATTGCCCCACTACAGCTAACTCCCTTGCACATCATATCTTCTGATTATCACTGACAAACCCTTCGCGGGCAATGGCTTAACTGTCGACCACCATCCGTGAGCCGTCCAGACTGGTATCCATCCGGGCGGCACTCAGCAGCAGCGCAGGCAGGGCGGGGACGGGGGTGTTGTTGCACAGAAACAGCGCGCGCGTCTCGAGCGCCTCGACGTAGACGACGCCGCGGGTGGAGTCGAGCTCCCGCGCGCGCGCCGCCAGGCCACTGCTGGGATGCAGCGAAGCGTCCTTTCCATTGGGTAAATGAAACCGCATATCTGCGTCCCTGCCACAAAGGCATTCGGCAATTAACACAGTACGTTAACACTGACTACCCTGTATACAAAGAACAATCCCACACAATGCTGCATTCGGCTGTTGACGTTCTCTAGTTCGTCCTTAATATCACTGCACAAGAAGCCCATGGTGGTGCGTGAATACCATTCAGCTGATTGTATATCGTATGATTATGACCCCCCCAACCCCCCCCCCCCACACACACAAAACACTCACATACGCACACACACACACACATACATACCGACACACACACACACACACACACACACACACACACACACACACACACACATACACACACACACACATACACACACACACACACACACACACACACACACACACACACACACACACACACACACACACACACACACACACACACACACACAAACAGTTCGTCAACGGTCTACCTTGTGGGTGCCATATAATGGCGACCAACCTTTTTGTTGGCCTGCTCAAGTTTCTTCTCCACCTCCCTCGCCACCATACCATGTTGCTTCTGCAACATCTCCGCCCTCTCGATCTTTGAAAATATTTCGATTACGCGTGTCATCAATATATGTTATTAATATATCAACACTGAGATTGGCGCCAGTCGCTTGATCACATGATAGACCAGTATTTGTCACATGATAGATATCCGAATTATCGTCCATTAACCCCAAAACAAAAAAATTGTTGCCGATGTGTGCGGAATGCAAGCTATCCCAATAAATTGTATCTGCCGTTGTCAAAGCTGTGGAGGAGATGCAAAAGAAATGGCAGATGTTAAGGGGGTAACAATCTTTGGCGTTACTGCGTTGTTTTGAATACCGCATTCAAAGGATCCGTAGAGCATGGGTGGGGCGACGAGGAGATGCGTCTGAGTGTAATGTGCGGGGGGGGGCTATGTCGTTCTCAACTTTTGACAACCCATTGACGCGCTAGCCACAGACATGGGTCATAAAAAGTGACACCATAATGAATGATTGGAGCGCATCAAGGCAAAGAGGTGACCGGAGGGCGACTTTGATACCAGTTACAGCGGATGGACAATCATTAAAATGCAGCTGCAGAAACATCAATGAGTATATTTTACTGTACCACACAACGACAAAGAGGTGTTCGAAGGGCTCATCAAGTACTCGGTTTGAGCGGGTGAAGACTGCAAAGAGATCGAAAAAGGAAGCATGGCGTTTTATAAGTCATGATAGCGCCTGAACAGTTGCCCTCTTTTGCATTAGTTCAACCCGGCCGCCTCTGATCGGTAGGATGGCGATACTTGCCAACGGTCCGCTCCGCTTGTTGTGCACAGAATTGGTAAAATAAATTTCTCAGTCTCTCCATTCTCGTCACTTGCGTCGCCTTTCTTGCGCCTTTCTCGCCTTTCTTGCGTCTCCAGCAATGGACGTAGCTGCGGATTGGGGCAACTATGGTAGCGGCATAGCGCAACAGCCGGACAACAGAGTTTCAAGGGGCTGTGGGTGAGGTTGAGAAATGAAACACGGCAAAGGAGGACAGGCAGCCAGACTTTGTGAATTTCTTTTGCATTGATAAACTTGCTAATATTTCGCAGACATCGAGACCGAACCCGACAAATTGACGTTGGCGACATAAAATAGGGGCGACTCCGCCGACGTTGCGCCCTCGTCTCAGCAGTGGGCGGATACGTCTCAGCAGTGGGCGAATAAACGATAGAGTATCCCAGCCTTAACGCACACGTGGGCTTAAATCACACCAGAGATACAACCCCTGCTGGCACATCGAGCCATAAGTAATAAAAGACTACTAAGGAGTAATAACGCAGAAAAACAATTTCCCAGCCAGCGCCACACACCGCATCCATTTATTCAAATAACAGCTCTAGTCTTGGAGTGTCGTAGTCGTTTCTAGTGACCCATCTTCCCATAATGTCAGGCTTGTGAGTGACTATGATGCACATATGCAGAAAGCTAAGCACCTTCTTATTATGGCCATCTAAGACATGAAAGTTCACTTCAGTGGTAATCAATACAACATGTAACAAAAGTCAGCCACCAACAATGTGGGCTGCTGATATATTCCAAAATTTCTTTACTTGCCCACGAGAGGGCCCAATCAACGCCCAATCTATTCACACATCAAATTCCCTTCAGTTGCGTCCTTCTTTCTTTTGGTTTTGGTAGGGGCGCCGTTGAGGGCATCCCCAACCTCCGCCACGCTGCCCCCTTCCACAATAACCTCCTCCACAACAATTCCTGAAAACACGGACAGACACGGCGTCCTCCGTGCCACCGAAAAAAAAGTTGATGGTTGTGTTTGAAACGCCCCTTTAAAGCTCTTACGGGAATATCAATTTCCAACCCGAAAACGAAAAGCAGCCGACGATTTTTGGTAACACAAATACAAAACATAAGTTGATGGTTTTGTTCACAGCAACGCCCATTTCAAACTCTTACGCAAAATGTTAATTCCCAACCCCTCCAGAAAAGCAACCGCCGAATTAGGTAAAAACAAACATAATATGTACGTTTTTTCTTTTCTTCATTGCTAATTGATTCGGCTGTTTTCCTTGTTATTCAAGAAATACAAACCTCCAAGCACTTCATTCATCTTTGGCCCGTCAGTCAAAATGAACCCCTCAGACGCTTTCTAACCTTTTTCAAAATGAGAGTGTGCGAGCCCGTTTCTAACGATCAAACTATCGCAAAATACACACACACACACACACACACACACACACACACACACACACACACACACACACACACACACACACACACACACACACACACACACACACACACACACACACACAAAAACAAACACACACATACACGCACACACACGTCGACGCATTGTAAAGTACCTTTTATTTATGTAGTGGGTTAAACCCTTAACCCTCCTATCCGTCCGACGCTGCTGCGTCCGCCGCCCAAACGTCGGGGGGGGGGGGGGTGGATGGGTCGGTGGGTGGGTGGGTGTGTGTATGGGGGGGGGGGGGGTGGGGGTTGGGTGTGGGTGTGTGTGGGGGTGTGGGTGTGGGTCTAGGTATGGGTGTGTGTGTGGGTGGGTGGGTGGGTGGGTGGATGTGGTTGTGGGTGGGTGGGTGTGGGTGTGTTAGGGGGTGGGTGTGTGTTTGTGTATGGGGGTGTGTGTGTGTGGGGGGGGGGGGGGTGGGGGAGGTGTATGGGTGGGGAGGTGTGTTCGTTTGTGTGTGGTTGTGAGTATAGGTGTGGGTGTGGGATGGGTGTGTGTGGGTGTGTGTAGGCGGTATTTGTCCGAAAGGCGATTTGATTAGCACTCAGTGCGCGTATGGACATGACTGTGAGCATGGAAAAGCGTCACTGGATAACATGCTGACAAAACAAAACGGCAAAAAGGTGTTCTAAATTACAGAGTCATTGCGGAGTCTGAAAATTCCGAAGGGACTGTAAACACGGCGTTTCAACAATTAAAGAGGCGCCTCGACAGTTTCGCAACTTTGACACACGCCACCGCCGAGTCGATATCGGGTGGCACCACTCGGCTATGGTCTTCCCTTCCACGAGTCCGTCGACTCAAATGACACTAGCTGTAAGCTTCTTCATTCCGGGGGGCAGGTGGCTGTTGTGCGCCGCCACCGCCTCATTCACCGCCTTCCATGCCTCATTGTGAAAAGAATTACCTGCAGATTTGGGGTCAGCGAGGTGGGTAGCGACATGGCGGTACAGTCAGACAACAAGATTAAACAGCATTCTTTTGTAATAAAATGCAACCCTCCCCCTTACAGTCAGCCAAATCCCGCAGCCTTACCCCCCAGTCACAGCTTGATTACAAGCGGTCAATGCTCAAACCCATAATCGACTGAGCAGAAAGGCTCGAAAGCGTTAATTTCATTAAGTGGGCCATTCTGGGGGGTATTATTTAATCAGTAATTTCTTTTTGGTTGGAAAGTCTGACGCGGTTCTCTATTTTGTAATTATGGCATCCGGTGGGTGACCTGGGCAATAAGGGGTATGATAATGGAGTGGGAGAGATGGCAGTGGGGGAGGGATGAGGGAGAGGGAAAGAAAAGGCGAACGGAGTGTGTGTATAGTTTGAAGGAGGATGACAATGCAAATGATTGTGAGAGGGTTGGTATGTTAAACGTGTCAAATGACATGTCCACATAAAAAATATGTAAATAAAAAGATCCGGAAACAATAAGCAGTTCTTCCAAACATTTGAGGTGCTCAATCATACATCGATTTCTCGTCGGTGGCGCGCCTCGAAGTGAGGGGACTGGGGACGTTTGGTTTGGGAGCGCTTTAGCAACGCAACGATCCATTATTTTTTTGCGAGCGACCCGTTCCGTTGGTGATGTTTGGTGAGAGGAGGTCGAAAGGAAGGGGTCGGTGTTGTGGAGATAGCCGAATCGAGGCACTTCGACTGCGCAATAGTCTGTGTAATCAAGTTGTGATGAACCCGGATATGTGGTGAGTGAAAGTATGTTGGAAAGAATGGGAATATGGACTCGAAAGGACGGGCGCTGTTTATACATACGCTGACCACCAATACCCCGCATCGCCGATTTGGTTCCCTTCAGTCAAGAGAGAATATAAATTGGATGGGTGGATAGAATAGAACAGATATCATTGATAAGTTGATTTGGACGGACGAGCGATGTTAATTAAGGCGAGGTAGCGGACGACCAACAATGGATGCACATGAGCACCGTCAGCCTTTCTCAGCCACAACCATCGAAAGCAGCGCCCACTCACTATGAAGACACAGCGCCGTCAGTGCGGTGGAGGGCGTCCAGCTGCCGTCCCCATTCCTCCTCGGCTCCAACGCCCCGGCCACCGCAGCGACTCCCGCATCGCCGATTTGGTTGTCTGCATGAGGAGGAGATGATATTAAGATTGGACGCGGGTGAACGAGGGGGGGGGTGAGAGGGGGAGTCGTTGGGTTTTAGGGTTTTCGCAGATTCAGATTCACTCTTCCTCTGTCACCCTTATCAAGCAAAATATCAAAAACATTTTGTTATTCTCAGATTAACGACTTCTTATTCGTGATTAGCAATGGACAGGCGACAAAGTTATGAAAACGACAAAGTCAGTGGACTTGAGAAGAAAGCAATCCGAATTTATGCAACATACAATTATTTCCCTTGCAACGGGTGAACGAGGGGGTCATTGGGCGGTTTTTTCAGAGTTCGGTTTGAGAATAAACAACTCATTATTAAAAATACATTACACTACATTTGCCTTGGAGAGGAAGGGGACGACATTGAAACTGCTTGGAGTGAGGTTAGAGGTTCATAGTATTTCCGAAAAAGAAAATGAAAATTTTCGACGTCGATGATGGTATTTTGTCGTCGATTGCCGATAAAGATTTTCGAAAGATATCACTGTTGACTTTACGATCTAGACGCAACGAGCGAAAGGTTTTTGTCGACGGGCAAAATTGCTCACGAGAATGTGCTGATGTGAAAAAAATTGGATTTTCGAGGTATTGTTGCTACTGACTTTAGAATTTGATCGTAGAGAGCAATACGAGGTATGTTATGAAGAAACTGTTGGTAAGCTAAAATTATGAAAGTTTGTGTGGTTGTGTAGAAAGTTGTTGAACCGTTCCTTTGTGGTTTACCCTTGTTGTCGATCAGCACACTACTCTGTGTTGTATTGGAAGTCTAACAAAGCTAAAAAGTACACTGATGATGTTTTGGACGAGTTAGCTAACTTACTTCGTGTGAGGGCCCATAACCTATATAGGAGGTGCAAAGGTGAATGAGACTGAAGGTTGAAGGTGAGAAAGGGAATGGTTACAGGAATCACATGAGAGTGACTATAAATAGTGTTCCATGTGGGGGGGGGGAGGGTCGCAGTCCCACTGCTATCATGTCACTGGCTGTGCTAGACGGTGCTGGTATGGCTGGCAGTTATGATGATTAACTATGACTGACAGCTGCCTGTCGATATTCATAATACGTGCTGTACGGGCAGAGCAAGCCCGTAACCGTCTGATATTGCTATGTGATACAAGGTGCAGTACCATTGCAATATGGGATTGTGTACACGGCTGAAGATACTTCAACACACTCAATACCGGTTTCAACCTGAAATGACACGACAATAATATGTCAACGCAGCTGCTTTAGAGGCCCTAACCCTGCTTATTCATCTAATATAAGCCCCTAGGGTTCCTGAGGCAGTGTTCGTGGGCGCGCGACGATGGTCTTGCCACGACGTAGGTCGGGCGCGCGTGACGGCGTTTTCGCGTGTACAAAAAAAGCGTGTTTTCGGGATTTCAGGAACGCCGTTGAGTATAAAATTATCCTAGACAAATAACTTCACGTGCACAAATCCTCCTATCCTCGATTTCACTGCATTTAAACATATTCGCGTTTCATATGCCACAAAAGCCCACTTATAAACAGCCACACACACACACACACACACACAAAACACACACACACACACACACACACACACACACACACACACACACACACACACACACACACACACACACACACACACACACACACACACACACACACACACACACACACACAAAACATTCACACACAAAACATACACACACACACACACACACACACACACACACATACACACACACACACACACAAACACACACACACACACACTCCATCAGTTAATCAGCGGTTTACCTTGTGAGTGCCATATGATGGCGACCAGCAACTTTGTTGGCCTTCTCAAGTTTCTTCTCAACCTCCCACGCCACAATCCCATGCTGCCTCTGCAACATGTCCGCCCTCTCGATCTTTGAAATCATTTAGATAATACGTGTTAGCAACAAATATTATTAACATTAACAATGCAAGTGGCGCCTGTCGCTTGATCATATGATTGGCCAGCATTACACATGATAAATATTCGCATTCCCGGAACATGGGTGGGGCGACGAGGAGATGCAACTGAGTTGAATGTCAGGGGGCTCTATGTCCCTTTCATCCTTCGACAACCCACTGTCGCGCCTGCCACAGACATGGGTCATGAAAAGTGACACTTTTAAGAATGTTCGAGACGTGACAAGGCGAAGAGGTGACCGGAAGGCGACATTAATAGTAGTAACAGTGATTGAACACTCATTATAATGCAGCTGAAAAAATACCAATGAATATATTTTGCTTTAACCCACAACGACAAAGAGGTGTTCGAAGGGATCATCAAATACTCAGTCAGTTCGGATGAAGAGTGTAAAGAGATTGAAATGATGTCCCCTTCATCCTTCGACAACCCACTGTCGAGCTTGCTACAATCACGGATTTTGAATAATGACACTATCATGTATGCTCGAGACGCATCATCACCCGCAAAATGGTTACAGGGGACATTTTAGCTCATGAACAATCGTCCCTACAATGTGGGTGCAAAAATCACCAATGTGTATATTTTTGTTGTAACGCTCAACGACAGAGGTGTTCAAAGGGCTCATCGGATACTTTGTCAGTCCGGATAAAGATTGTAGAGATAAGAAATAGCAAACATGGCGTCTTATCAATTCTGATAGCGCATGAACATTTGCCTTCTTTGCATAAGCTCAACTCCGCCGCCTGTGATCTGTAGGATTGCGGTACTTGCCAACGCTGCGTACCTTTTGTTGTGCAAAGAGTTGATTAAATAATACCAGCTTCTCCACTCGCCTCACGCAACGCCTTTCTTGCCTCTTGACCACTAGAATTCGCTTCGGATTTGGGGCAAGAAGAGTAGCGTCATAGCGCAACAGTCGGACAAGAGAGTTTCAGTAACACTCTACAGTTGCCCTCCGTCAAGTGCCCCCTCGTTTTCATCATTGGAAATGAAATATAGGTTGTGATTGTGTGAGAGCTGTGACACGTTGTGATGTTGTTACGTTGCGATAGTCTTACAGCTATTTTCATGTTTTTGGTACTTAGTGTGAACACGGAAGCGTAAGAATGATAATAAATCATGGAAGATGCAAACTCAGGTGGGATTGAACGCGAAGGGGTTGTGGGTGAGGTTGAGAAAGGAAACACGGCAAAGGAGGACACGAAGCCAGATTTTGTCAATTTCTTTAGCATAAGAAAATCCGAATATGTCGCGGACAGCGAGACCGAACCCGACAGATAAACGTTCGAGAGAACAAATTGTTTCGACTCCGCCTTTGAGCTTAGCGCCCTCGTCACAGTAGTGGGCGGATACTGCTCGCTTACCTAACGATAGAGCGTTGCTGCTTTAGAATACACATGGTTTTTAGTCATACCCAATCAGCGCCCAAACTATTCACACAACCCGTTCCCTTCAGTTGCGTCCTTCTTTCTTTTGGTTGGGGTAGGGGCGCCGTTGAGGGCATCCCCAACCTACGCCGCGCTGCCCCCTTCCACAATAACCTCCTCCACAACAATTCCTGAAAACACGGACAGACACGGCGTCCTCCGTGCCACCGCAAAAAAAGTTGATGGTTGTGTTTGAAACGCCCCTTTAAAACTCTTACGGGAATATCAATTTCCAACCCGAAAACGAAAAGCAGCCGACGATTTATGTAAACACAAATACAAAACATAAGTTGATGGTTTATGTACAACGCACAACGCCCATTTCAAACTCTTACGGAAAATGTTAATTCCCAACCCCTCTAGAAAAGCAACCGACGAATTGCTTTAGGTAAAAACAAACACAATATGTGCTTTTTTCTTTTCTTCATTGCTGGTTGATTCGGCTACTTTCCTTGTTATTCAAGAAATACAAACCTCCAAGCACAGCCTAGATCAGAAATCGTACCATGTGCGGGGAACTCAACAGACTCTGACGGAAGCTTTACTTTGGCCTACATCAGTCAAAATATAAACCCCTCAGACGCTTTCTCAACTTTTTCAAAATGAGACTGTGCGAGCCTGTTTCTCACAATCGACCTCTCACAAAATACACACACATAGACACACACACACACACACACACACACACACACACACGCACACACACACACACACACACACACAGACACACACACACACACACACACACACACATACACACACACACACGCACACACACACACACACACACACACACACACACACACACACACACACGCACACACACACAAACATACACACACAAACATACACACACACACACACACACACACACACACACACACACACACACACACACACACACGCACACACACACACACACACACACACACACACACACACACACACACACACACACACACACACACACACACACACACACACGCACATACACGTCGATGCATTATAAATTACTTTTTTATTTATGTAGTGGGTTAGACCCTAAGCCCTCGATGTCCTTCCGACGGTGCTGCGTCTGCCGCCCAAACGTCGTGACAGCGAGTTCCCATCCCCGAACTGCTGATCCCGACGCCGACGCCTCGCGGACATCGCCTGGTGAACGTGCCGCAGCATAATCAATAAAGCTATGGCGTTATTTAGGTCACAGCAAGCGCGTCGATGATGTGTGGCCTCCCAAGACAAGCGCTATCGATGCGGTAGCAAAGGTAGTCGGGTTATAGTATACTTAGTGGTATATCTCAAAATAGAAGCGCAGCGCGTGCTCCAATTACCCGGTCATAACAGCAATAAAGCGCAGCGGTGCTGAAAAATTGTCGACGCTCACTCATTCGACGCTACCTCCACGCCTCCGTCCGCTAGCTGGACTCTCGTAACAGTAAAAGATATCGGGGATGTGGAAGCCATTGTGGCGGCCAAAGCATCGGAGCCGGGGAGGAATGTGAAGACGGCAGCTGGACAGGGCTGTCCACAGCACTGATGACGGGGCTGTCTCTTAGCGGTGAGTGGGTATTGCCATGCTCGCTGAATGTGGCGGGGTGGGAGGGAGAGTTGTAGTTTATATCCTTATGATCTTGACGGCCTGTTATACGTTGTCGACGGCGCCTCTGAGTGCTCGCTCTGCACTTCCACTATTTCCGCACACACGTTGCGTTCATTATCTGTCGACATATGCAGCGACCAATATGTAGGAGCGTGTCTCTCGAAAAAGGGGGCTTTGACTACGCAGGTTTTCCGCAACCAACAGGGACAATTGAAGTTTTTTAATTTACGCCACTGTTTAACGGGCCACACAGGACCGCATCACGGGTTGCGTCATCGGTGCCCATATTCAACGTTGAGTAGAAAATTATGTGCCTCAACCAGGAACAAGGACGGGTTGCAACAGCTCAACGAAAGTTGGCCGGACGCTTCAGTGTCGAAGCGCCGCTAAACCGACGGTTCCTAATGGTACCTGATATGTACAGCATACTTCCGAAATAAACCGAATCGACTTATTTGTACCGCGCCGACGGGGTTGCCGATTTATGGGTTGCCTCGTCATCGGTGCCCATACTCAACGACGAGTAAAAAATCAAGCGCCTCAACCAATGACAAAGGATGGGATGAAATAGCTCAACGCAAGTTGGCCGGACGCTTCATTGTTGAAGCGCCGCCAAACCAACGGTTCCGAACGGTACCTGGACAAATGCTTCCGATAAAAACCCGAATCCATTTTGTACCGCGCCGGCGCTACTATTACATAGCCAATACATGCTCATCATACACGACGTAATCCCACCTTCTTGCGTTTGAGCGCATGTCTTTTCACGCAGCTCGACAGCAACCGTGCGAAC
>JAPMLY010001976.1:25000-37500 GCA_026401115.1 Tetraselmis chui | reverse complement strand
CTCTCTATGTTGAAATTGTGGCCTCCGGTGGGTGACTTGGGCAATAAGGGGTATGATAATGGAGTGGGAGAGAGGGCAGTGGGGGAGTGATGGGGGAGAGGGAAAGAAAGGCGAACGGAGTGTGTGTATAGTTTGAAGGAGGATGATTGTGAGAATGATTGTGAGAGGGTTGGTATGTTAAGCATGTCAAATGGCAAATCCACATAAATATTATGTAAATAAGAAGATCATGAAACAATAAACAGTTCTTCCAAACATATGAGATGCCCATTCATGCATCGATTTCTCGTCGGTGGCGTGCCTCGAAGTGAGGGGACTGTGGGCGGAGCTGAGAAAACAACATAACACTAAGAATGAGAGTATTACTAACATCGATCTTATTGTGAAAATTGTTTGGTTTAGGAGCGCTTTAGCAACGCAACGATCCATTACTTTTTGCAAGCGACCCGTTCCGTTGGTGATGTATGGTGAGAGGGGGGTCGAAGGGAAGGGGTCGGTGTTGTGGAGACAGCCGAATCGAGGCACTTGGACTGCGCAACAATCTGTGTAATCAAGTTGTGATAAAGTCGGATATGTGTTGAGTGAAAGTACTCGACTTTTGTGTTGGAAAGAGTGGGAATATGGACTGAGCGGACGGAGAGACACTGTTTATATAAGGCGAAAGGTATGACCACCAATACAACGCATCACCGATTTGGTTACCCTCAGTCAATAGAGAGATTATAAATTGGATGAGTGGACAGAATGGAACCGATATCACTGATAAATCAATTTGGACGGAGTGACGATGGTTATGAAGGCGAAAAGGTACGATCAAGAATAGATACACAATGGATACACTCGAACAGTCTCATTCTTCCTCTGTCACAATCATCGAAATCAGAGCCTCACGTTCAAGGTAAAGATATTGGTCGATCAGCAATGGATACACACGAGCAACCTAATTCTTCCGCTATCACAACCATCAAAATCAGCACCCACTCACCTCCTAGCCACAGCACCGTCAATGCGGTGGAGGGCGTCCAGCTGCCGTCCCCATTCCTCCTCGGCTCCAACGCCCCGGCCACCGCAGCGGCTCCCGCATCGCCGATTTGGTTGCCTGCATGTAGAGGAGATGATATCAACGTCGGACGCGGGTCAACGAGGGAGGGGGGGGGGGGGGAGGGGGCGTATTTCGCAAAATATAGCCGATTTAGTGATGAATCAATTTGGACGGACGGGCAATGTTTATAGAGGCGAAAAGATATTGGACGACGAGCAACGGATACACAAGAGCAGCCTCAGCCTTCCTCTGTCACAACCATCAAAATCTGCACCCACTCACCATTAAGACGACCACTCACCTGAAAGATATAGCACCGTCAATGATAATGTGTGTTTTTATTTTTCATACTCACCCCATCGGCCATCCACGTTGGACATGGTGTGGGGGCTCGCTGAGCTAATTTATGAAGGATAAGATGACGGGTGAGTGGATGGAACAAGACCGAAAGCCAAACGACATACGGGAGGATATATGAGGGAGGGCGTCGTGATTTCAACACACGCACGGACTGCGCCATCGTCAATAACCCTATCTTTGGCTTGTCCACAGAAATCCTTTTTTAGCAAATCGTTAAAACCATGGCCTTTATGTGTATGACACCTGGTGCTATCTTAAACACAAGTGCAGCGCCCGAAGCAAGTCTCGACTACGGTCAACAAATCTATTGTGCTGTGATTTGGGTTCGCAGGCCTCTATTCGACAAATGGCAGCTGACCGACGGCATATTGTTAGCGGTTAGCAGTGGAAAGGTGGCAAGAAGGTGCATCTCATTCGACAAACATCAGAGTGAATCGCGAATGGTCCGTTTCGATGGCATTTAATGAAGGGATAAATCAAAGGCCAATAGAAATTGGAAAGTCACTTTTAAGAGTGTCGGGTGCACAACCGTCGACTGAGTGAATTTCGAATCAAGCGCTCCGTTTCAAAGGCGCATCGGAAATTCCTATTTTTGTAGTGAGTCTGCTCAAACGGATGTCAGCAGTGGTGGGGGTGGTGAACAATAGAGCCGAGGAAGCACAGCCGTTGAGCTAATTGATGCTCGAGTCGTAAGTTTATGACAACCGAAACACAACACCCACTCAAAAACACACACACACACACACACACACACACACACACACACACACACACACACACACACACACACACACACACACACGCACACACACACACACACAACATTCACACACGAAACATACACACACACACACACACACACCATCAGTTAATCAGCGGTTTACCTTGTGAGTGCCATATGATGGCGACCATCAACTTTGTTGGTCTTCTCAAGTTTCTTCTCAACCTCCCACGCCACAATCCCATGCTGCCTCTGCAACATGTCCGCCCTCTCGATCTTTGAAATCATTTAGATAATACGTGTTAGCAACAAATATCATTGACATTAACAATGAGATTGGCGCCTGCCGCTTGATCATATGATTGACCAGCATTACACATGATAAATATTCGCATTCCCGGAACATGGGTGGGGCGACGAGGAGATGCAACTGAGTTGAATGTCAGGGGGCTCTATGTCCCTTTCATCATTCGACAACCCACTGTCGCGCCTGCCATAGACATGGGTCATGAAAAGTGGCACTTTTAAGAATATTCGAGACGTGACAAGGCGAAGAGGTGACCGGAAGGCGACATTAATAGCAGTAACAGTGATTGAACAATCATTATAATGCAGCTGAAAAAAACACCAATGAATATATTTTGCTTTAACCCACAACGACAAAGAGGTGTTCGAAGGGATCATCAAATACTCAGTCAGCTCGGATGAAGAGTGTAAAGGGATTGAAATGATGTCCCCTTCATCCTTCGACAACCCACTGTCGAGCATGCTACAAACAGGGTTTTTGAATTATGACACTATCATGTATGCTCGAGACGCATCATCACCCGCAAAATGGTAACAGGGGACATTTTAGCTCATGAACAATCGTCCCTACAATGTGGGTGCAAAAATCACCAATGTGTATATTTTTGTTGTAACGCTCAACGACAGAGGTGTTCAAAGGGCTCATCGGATACTTTGTCTGTCCGGATAAAGATTGTAGAGATAAGAAATATAGCAAACATGGCGTCTTATCAATTCTGATAGCGCATGAACATTTGCCTTCTTTGCATAAGCTCAACTCCGCCGCCTGTGATCAGTAGGATTGCGATACTTGCCAACGGTGCGTACCTTTTGTTGTGCAAAGAGTTGGTAAAATAATCCCAGCTTCTCCTCTCGCCTCACGCAACGCCTTTCTTGCCTCTTCACCACTACAATTCGCTGCGGATTTGGGGCAACAAGAGTAGCGGCATAGCGCAACAGTCGGACAAGAGAGTTTCAGTAACACTCTACAGTTGCCCTCCGTCAAATGCCCCCTCGTTTTCGTCATTGGAAATGAAATATAGGTTGTGATTGTGTGAGAGCTGTGACACGTTGTGATGTTGTTACGTTGCGATAATCTTACAGCTATTTTCATGTTTTTGGTACTTTGTGTGAACACGGAAGCGTAAGAATGATAATAAATCATGGGAGATGCAAACTCAGGTGGGATTGAACGCGAAGGGGTTGTGGGTGAGGTTGAGAAAGGAAACACGGCAAAGGAGGATATGAAGCCAGATTTTGTCAATTTCTTTAGCATATGAAAATCCGAATATGTCGCGGACAGCGAGACCGAACCCGACAGATAAACGTTCGCGAGAACAAATTGTTTCGACTCCGCCTTTGAGCTTAGCGCCCTCGTCTCAGTAGTGGGCGGATACTGCTCGCTTACCTAACGATAGAGCGTTGCAGCTTTAGAATACACATGGGGTTTATTCATACCCAATCAACGCCCAAACTATTCACACATCGCATTCACTTTAGTTGCGTCCTTCTTCCTTTCGGTTGGGGTAGGGGCGCCGTTGAGGGCATCCCCAACCTCCGCCGCGCTGCCCCCTTCCACAATAACCTCCTCCACAACAATTCCTGAAAACACGGACAGACACGGCGTCCTCCGTGCCACCGAAAAAAAAGTTGATGGTTGTGTTTGAAACGCCCCTTGCCAAGTCGTACAGAAATATCAATTCCCAAACCAAAAACGAAAAACTGCCGATCAATTATGTAAACACAAATACAAAACGTAATACACACACCGCATCCATTTATTCAAATAACAGCTCTAGTCTTGGAGTAGCGTAGTCGTTTCTAATGACCCATCTTCCCATAATGTCAGGCGTGTGAGTGACTATGATGCACATATGCAGAAAGCTAAGCACCCTCTTATGGCCGTCTAAGACATGAAAGTTCAGTTGTATGGTAATCAATACAAAATGTAACAGAAGTCAGCCACCAACAATGTGGGCTGCTGATACATTCCTAAATTTCTTTACTTGCCCACGAGAGGGCCCAATCAACGCCCAAACTATTCACACATCGCATTCCCTTCAGTTGCGTCCTTCTTACTTTTGGTTGGGGTAGGGGCGCCGTTGAGGGCATCCCCAACCTACGCCGCGCTGCCCCCTTCCACAATAACCTCCTCCACAACAATTCCTGAAAACACGGACAGATATGGCGTCCTCCGTGCCACCGAAAAAAATTTATGGTTGTGTTTGAAACGCCCCTCTAAAAGTCGTACAGAAATATCAATTGCCAACCCGAAAACGAAAAGCAGCCGACGATTTATGTAAACACAAATACAAAACGTAAGTTGATGGTTTTGTTAACAGCAACGCCCATTTCAAACTCTTACGCAAAATGTTAATTCCCAACCCCCCCCCCCCCCCCCCCCCCCCAAGAAAGCAACCGACGAATAAGGTAAAAACAAACACAACATGTGCTATATTTTCTTTTCTTCATTGCTGGTTGATTCGGCTACTTTCCTTGTCATTCAAGAAATACAAACCTCTAAGCACAGCGTAGATCAGATATCGTACCATGTGCGGGGAACTCGACAGACTCTGACGAAAGCTTTACTTTGGCCTACATCAGTCAAAATATAAATCCCCCAGACGCTTTCTCACCTTTTTCAAAATGAGACTGTGCGAGCCTGTTTCTCACAATCGACCTCTCACAAAATACACACACACAGATACACACACACACACACACACACACACAGACATACACACACACACACACACACACACACAAACGTACACACACACACACACACACGCGCACACACACACACACACACACACACACACACACACACACACACACACACACACACAAACACACACACACACATACACACACACACATACACACGCGCGCACGCACACACACACACACACACACACACACACACACACACACACACACACACACACACACGCACACACACACACACACGCAGATACACGTCGATGCATTATAAATTACTTTTTTTATTTATGTAGCAGTGGGTTAGACCATAAGCCCTCGATGTCCTTCCGACGGTGCTGCGTCTGCCGCCCAAACGTCGTGACAGCGAGTTCCCATCCCCGAACTGCTGATCCCGACGCCGACGCCTCGCGGACATCGCCTGGTGAACGTGCCGCAGCATAATCAATAAAGCAGTAGTTTTATTAGGGTCACAACAAGCGCGTCGATGATGTGTGGCCTCCCAAGACAAGCGCTATCGTTGCGGTAGCAAAGGTAGTCGGGTTATATAGTACTCAGTAGTATATCTCAAAATAGAAGCGCAGCGCGGGCTCCAATTACCCGGTCATAACAGCAAGAAAGCGCAGTGGTGCTGAAAAATCGCCGACGCTCACTCATTCGCCGCTACCTCCACGCCTCCGTCCGCTGGACTCTCGTAACAGTAAAAAGATATCGGGGATGTGGAAGCCTTTGCGGCGGCCAAGGCATCGGAGCCGGGGAGGAATGTGAGGACGGCAGCTAGTTGGACGGGGCTGTCCACAGCACTGACGGGGCTGTCTCTTAGCGGTGAGTGGGTATATTGCCATGCTCGCTGAATGTGGCGGGGTGGGAGGGGGGGTTGCTGTAGTTTAGGTCCTTGTAATCTTGACGGCCTGTTATACGTTGTCGACGGCGCCTCGGAGTGCTCGCTCTGCACTTCCACTATATTTCCACACACACGTTGCGTTCATTATCTGTCGACATATGCAGCGACCAATATGGAGTAGCGTGTTTCTCGAAAAAGGGGGCTTTGACTACGCAGGTTTTCCGCAACCAACCAGGACAATTAAAGTTTTTTAATTTACGCCACTGTTTGACGGGCCACACAGGACCGCTTCACGGGTTGCCTCATCGGTGCCCATATTCAACGTTGAGTACAAAAATTATGTGCCTCAACCAAGAACAAGGACGGGTTGAAACAGCTCAACAAAAGTTGGCCGGACGCTTCAGTGTCGAAGCGCCGCCAAACCAACGGCTCCGAACGGTACCTGGACAAATGGTTCCGATACAAACCCGAATCCATTTTGTACCGCGCCGACGGTACTATTACACAGCCAATACATGCTCATTATATACACGACGTAACCCCACCTTCTTGCGTTTGAGCGCATGTTTTTCACGCAGCTCGACAGCAACCGTGCGAAAGAGGGTGGGACATGCAACAGTATTGAGCAGCTAATGCACTTATGGGCGCGGGACGGTGTCGCTCTGTGTACACACCGTTCGTTCGTCCCGATGTCGGGTATTATCGGGCTTGCCGTCTCGTCCGACAATAAGTTACCCACCATTGCGCCACTGTCGGTGCTGCTGTCGCCGCCGCCCTTGAAGTCTATCCGACTAGCAGCAGGGAAGGGTGTGTATGTTGAATGCGAATTAACGTGTGTGTGATTGTGGCCCCGGTTGCTTCAAGAAACGGAGGCCCCACTCTGCAACAACGCCGACAGAAGGCGCGCGCGTTTTGCTCGGTGGAGCGGCAACACCTCGAGCAGCAGGTGGCGTCACAACAACGCCAGCTCTAAAATCAACTATAATAATTACATTATCTGCTCCATCAATGCTGCCAGCACGCGAGAGGTCCCCCAGCGCGCTAGCAACTATCATAGTAAGCTGGCTGTAACAGTGAGCATCGAGTGCGTCATCTGAGTAAGCGGACATACAAACACAGAGGCACAGCGACAAACATAAAGATACTCACACAGAAATATATGCACATACACCGACACACTCTCTCTCTCTCGCACACACACCGACACACACAAGAGAGTCCGAGGCACAGAGACAAACATGAAGATACTCACACACAGAAACATATGTAAAAACACCGACACTCACTCTCCCTCTCTCTTCCATACGAACACATACACACACGCATACACAGACAATGACACACACCCAATCCCCTCTCTTTCGCGCACACACAGAGATGAATACAACGAAACAAACACAATGCTTCTCTTCCTCGCACACACGCACACACACTCACACACACTCACACACACACACACACACACACACACACACACACACACACACACACACACACACACACACACACACACAGCTCTCTCCCCCTCCACCCCCCCTCTTTCACACACACATCCCGAGAGACGCAGACACTCCGGAAGCCGTCCCGTTCGGAGGTGCCTTGCCGCCGTCGCTTTTTGCTATATATCTCTGTTAACATACGTTATATCGACGCATCTTCAAAGATGGCAAGATGGCGCATCCCGACCGGCAATTAGGAATAAAAAGAAAAAAAAAGGCGGCCACGGCAACAAGCAGACACGCATTCGGCACTGATGTAATTTGTCGATAGGAAGCCTGAAGTTGGAAAAACTTAGAGTCATTTTGTTGTAGACGGTAATTGCCCGAAAGGCCCTTTGATTAGCACTCAGTGCGGATGGACATAACAGTGAGCTTGGAAAAGCGTCACTGGATAACATGCTGACAAAACATAACGCTAATGAGGTGTTCTAAAGGCTGAGAGAAAACATTGTCATTGCTGAGTTTGAAAATTGCGAAGGGACTAAAGTAAACACGGCGTTTCATCAGTTCACAGGCGCCGCAATAGTTTTGCAACTTTGACACACGCCACCGCCGAGTCGATATCGGATGGCGTCACTCGGCTGTGGTCTTCCCGTCCACGAGTCTGTTGACATAATTAGATACTAATTCTAAGCTCCTTCATTCCGGGGGGCAGGTGCCTGTTGTGCGCCGCCTTCGCCTCCTCCACCGTCTTCCTTCCCTCTTCGCCAATGTCGTTCGCTGCAGATATGGGGTAAGCGAGGTGGGCAGCGACGTGGCGGTACAGTCAGACAACAAGATTCAGCGAGATTCTTTTCTAATAAAATGCACCCCTCAAATTAATTTGAAGCTTCTCCATTCCGGGGGGCAGGTGGCTGTTGTGCGCCGCCGCCGCCTCCATCACCGCCTTCTCTCCCTCGTCACCAAATTTGTTCCCTGCAGATTTAGGGTAAGCGAGGTGGGTAGCGACATGGCGGTACAGTCAGTCAACAAGATTCAGCGACATTATTTTGTAATAAAATGCACCCTCCAGTCAGCCAAATTCCGCAGCCTGACCCCCGAGTCACTGCTTGATCAATGTTCAAAGCCATGTCCTGAGACATATTTGAACGTGTTTATTTTATTAAGTGCGCCGTTTCTTCTGTTGATTTCATCAGTAATTTCTTTTTGGGTGGAAAGTCTGACGCGGTTCTCCATTTTGACGGAGTGGCCGCCGGTGGGTGACCTGGGCAGTAAGGGGTATGATAATGAAGAGGGGAAGATGGGGCAGTGGGGGAGTGATGAGGGAGAGGAGGGAAAAAAAGGCGGACGGAGGGTGTGTGTATTGTCTGAACGGAGTGTGTGTATTGACAGTGAGAATGATTGTGAGAGGGTTGGTATGTTAAACGTGTCGAATAACAAGTCCACATAAATAATATGTAAATAGGAAGACCAAGAAACAACAAGCAGTTCTTTGAAATATATGAGATGCCCATTCATATATTGATTACTCGTCGGCGGCGCACCTCGAAGTGAGGGGACTGTGGGCGGAGCTGCTAAAACAACGCATTACTAAGAATTAGAGTATCACTATTAATAATGAACTTCTTGTGAAAATATTTGGTTTGGGATCGCTTTAGCAATGAAACGATCCAATCTTTTACAGCGAGCGACCCGTTCCGTTGGTGATGTCCGGTGAGAGGGGGTCGAAAGGAAGGGGCCGGTGTTGTGGAGATAGCCGAATTGAGGCACTTCGACGGCGCAACTGTCTGTGTAATCAAGTTGTGATAAAGTAGGATATGTGTTGAGTGAAGGAACTCAACTTTTATGTTGGAAAGAGTGGGAATGAGGTCTGAGAGGACGGAGAGACACGACGGGCGTTGTTTATGAAAGGCGAAAGGTAGGACCACCAATACCCCGCATCGCCGATTTGGTTCCCTTCAGTCGGGAGAGAATATAAATTGAGTGAGTGGATAGAATAGAACCGATGTTATTGATTTGGACGGAGGGGCTGACGTTGTTCATTATGGCGGAAAGGTATTGGACGACCAACAATGGATGCACACGAGCAGTCTCAGCCTTCCTCCTGTCACAACCATCAAAATCAGCGGCCACTCACCTGGAAGACGCAGCACCGTCAGTGCGGTGGAGGGCGTCCAGCTGCCGTCCCCATTCCTCCTCGGCTCCAACGCGCTGGCCACCGCAGCGGCTCCCGCATCGCCGATTTGGTTGTCTGCAGTCAGGAGAGCGAAGCATGGGGTTGGTGTGAGGCGGTGAGCGGCATCGACAGCAAAACTGTTGCGGAACACAATGCGTGACTGGGCGGGGGAAGACATTAGGTATGAAAATGAACAACAATACTTGAATATTTAAAGCAAGGTGTGTTTCATTTTTCATGGTCGCCCCATCGACCAACCACGTTAGTCATATGGCGGGGGCTCGCTGGGCTAATTTACACAGGGACAGATGACGGGTGAGTGGATAGAACAAGACCTAAAGGCAAACGATTTACGGGAGGGTATATAAGGGAGGGCGTCGTGATTTCAACACACGCACGGACTGCGCCATCGCCAATAACCCTATCTATTGAAGGTCCACAGAATAATTTTTTTATCAAATCGTTAAAATCATGGCCTTTGTGGCTATGACACCTCCTTTTATTTTAAGCACAAGTGCAGCCCCCGAAGCAAGTCTCGACTACGGTCAACAAATCCACTGAGTTGTGATTTGGGTTCACATCCCTCTATTCGGTAAATGGCGGCTGACCGACGGCATATTTTTGTGGTTAGCAGTGGAAAGGTGGCAAAAATGTGCATATCATACGACAAACATCCGAGCGAATCGCGAATGGTCTGAGCGAATTTCGAATCAAGCGCTCCATTTCAAAGGCGCATCGGAGAGTCCGAGAAGTCCCTATTTTTATAGTGAGTCCGCTCAAATGGAAGTCAGCAATGGTGGGGGTGGTGCACAATAAAGCCGAGGCAGCACAGCCGTTGAACTAATGGATGCTCGAGTCGTAAGTTTGAATGACAACCGAAACACAGAACCCACTCACCCCGGTGGATGTGGTTATAGAATAAACCATGCACCAAATGGACGAAAAATATTACGAACCAAGGTATTCAACTGCTAACAATGGATACACACGAGCAGTCTCATTCTTCTTCTGTCACAACCATCGAAATCAGCGGCCACTCACCTACAAGCCACAGCCCCGTCAGTGCGGTGGAGGGCGTCCAGCTGCCGTCCCCATTCCTCCTCGGCTCAAACGCCCCGGCCACCGCAGCGGCTCCCGCATCGCCGATTTGGTTGTCTACATGTAGAGGAGATAATATCAATCTTGGAAGTGGGTGAACGAAGGGGGGGGGGGGGGGGGGGGGGGGGGTGAGGTGGGGGGGTCGCTGTCTAATTTGAAAGTGAAACAACAAAAAATTAGCCACAGCCTTTCTCAGCCACAACCATCGAAATCAGCACCCACTCACTTTCAAGACCCAGCCACGTCAGTGCTGTGGAGGGCGTCCAGCTGCCGTCTCCATTCCTCCTCGGCTCCAACGCCCCGGCCACCGCAGCGGCTCCCGCAGCGCCGATTTGGTTGCCTACATGTGGAGGAGATGGCGTCAATATTGGACGCGGGTGAACGAGGGGGCAATTTGGCGTTTTTTTCAGAGTTCGATATGAGAATAAACAACTCATTATTATACAAACATTAAGCTATATTGAGATTGTATTAAGATTGGGCGTCGGTGAACGAGGGGGTAATTGGGCGTTTTTTGCAGAGTTCGGTTTGAGAATAATCAACTCGCGATTTTAAAAATACTAAGCTATATTGAAATGAAAATAATCCAAATCCTGCAAGATGAAAAATGTTGCTGTCGGTGCGTAATGTGGTGTGCGGTGTTATGGGAGGTGGCTGCGGGTGGAGCTGATCAAAATCTACCCAATGCTAAACGAGCGAATTTTTGTTATGTTGAGTATGTCAATGTGGCCCCCTACCCCTCGCCCAATCCCTCCTTAATACAACCGACTATCTCTCCCCTACCGACATCCAACACCAATGCCAAGCACGCATACGCCTCCTACTCAGAACAACCACCACAGATATCCTGAAGAAAATTAAAACACGCGCCAATACTGCCTACGACGCCAGCCCTAAATCCTCCCACCGCCGCTTAAAAAATAAAAGCGGCCTCCTATTACAACGAGCGAATTGTTAGGTTATATGTGTATGTTATAATCTTGTGGCGCTTTAACATCGACATGCTCGTCGTTGTTAAGTGCTTCCCCCCTAAAGGTATGACCATCAATGCAAACGAGCACCCTGACTCTTATTCTGTCACAACCATAAAATCAACACCCACTCACCCAGAAGTCACAGCTCCGTCAGGGCGGTGGATGGAAATGAGCAATGATATTTTAATATATGCAGCAAGGTGCATTTTTTCTTTCATAGCTGCCACATCGACCAACCACGTTCGTCACTTTGTGGGGCCTCGCAGGGCAATGGATAAAATTGATAAGAAACATATGACGAGAAAATTAAACCGAATGCCTCAATAGATATGTAAAGGGAGGGCGTCGTGATTTTGATAAAAGCACGAACTGCCCCACCGTCAATAAACCCGTTTACTCTTCACAGAAACCATTATCGAGTAAACCACTAGAACACATATTGTTATTCTCTGTTTAACGACACATTTTTCTCTCGTGTTTGGCAGTGGACTGGCGACAAAAAAAAAGAGTTAGTCCCATTGCCTGTTGTTGAGAGTTAGTCCCCCTCCCTCTTTCATAAACCCTTATCGAGCACACTATCAAAACACGTCTTCTTATTCTCTGATTAACGATATCTTTGTACTCTCATGGTTAGCAGTGGACAGGCGACAAAAAAGGTACATCTCATCTCATCGGAGGGAAGATATGTAAAGACACGAGCAGCCCCATTCTTCTTCTGTCACAACCATCAAAATCAGCGACCACTCACCTCCAAGACCCAGCGCCGTCAGTGCGGTGGAGGGCGTCCAGCTGCCGTCCCCATTCCTCCTCGGCTCCAACGCCCCGGCCACCGCAGCGGCT
>JAPMLY010001976.1:15000-20000 GCA_026401115.1 Tetraselmis chui | reverse complement strand
GTAGCGCGCTACTACTGAGAAAACATGCAGTGTTGGGCTGAAGCACCTGGAGCACTAAACGGGTCGATGGGCGGTCTTAGTAAGTCCGCAAGCATCTTGATCTGTCTCGGAGAAATTTCCTCCGCCGGGCAGCTGAGGTCGATGTGCATGTGCTTTCGGTATGGCTTGAGCAGCCCATTCCATAAAGTGGCGTCGGATGCGCCCTTCTCCACGACGACCGGCACGATTCCGTCCGGCCGCGTGTCGACTGCATACTTGAACTCGAAATAGCAGTAGTCGCTCTGCGGGTTTTGAGCAGCCATTTCAGAGGAATAATCGCGCAAGCTTGGCGCCAATACATAAATACATGAAACATGCGAAGCAAAATAATACATGGTCGACCCGAAATAACTACACAAACACAGGTTTGAGTTATTTGTGACGCCGCAACGATGCGCCACTGTGCGCATCGGCTTAATGAAATGTGTGTCAACTGTTTGTGAACATGTGTGAGTTGGGATTAGTATATACGACTTCCGGGTTATTTCGGAAGCAGGTGTTTTTAGAGTAATGACAGGTGTTATTAAAGAGGTCGGACGGGATGGGGGTTTCATGGTGTAAGCAAGGTTCAAGCCCTAAACTCCAGATTCGCACATGGAGCCATGAGGCGACCGCCGGCCACGGAGTATAAAATCGGTAATCATGGGATCCATTAATATACTAATAACAATATTACACTAATAACACGTGCTTATTCATAAGGGGGGGGGGGGGGGAGGGGGGGGGGGAGGGGGCTTCAACATCCAAGTGTGTGTGCGGCATGCAGTGAGACACCCTTAGTCGAGACCACCAGAGTTACATTAGCGTGTGAATACCAAATCAAGTAGCACTTGTATCCAAACTGGACAAAGTGATAAGCAGTCATATTGCAAAGATGGAATATATGTTTACAAACTATGTGCTCAGCTATGATAATCGCAGAAACATACAGCATTATTCAAAACAAGTCATACAATCTCTGCGCTACCTCTGCAGCAGGGGCAATGATGGCTTGTACATCATCGCTAAAACAATCTGTGTCTTGTATTGTAAGAGTTTTGCCTAACTGCTGCAAAAGAATGAATGTGTTACGATCGCCCGAGTCAAACAGGAAAAAAATTGCAATGACGCGCATTTATTCCGCAAGGAACATACATACAACAACTAACATACATACACATAGGAATGAAACCCTCTGAAATCAAAGCTCTGTGTACGTTATTCTTCGCGAATCACCAAGGAGGTAGACAGAATTAAACACAAACACCAGGCGATAAGTGCCAAACAAACAATAATATAGTATGCAACACGCACTAATGTACTAGAACGTCCAGCGCAGCAGCAGTTTACTTGAGTACATACCGAATCTTCGGAGGCGATTTTATTGAGGTACTCGGATGTTATGAAGACTACCACGAATCGTGAAGCATCAACGCCCCGGATAAGCTCCCTCTTGATGTGCCCATGGCTCAAGTGGTCCTCGTCGATCCAGATGCGCACACCGGCGTTGAGGAGCCGTTTGCCGATGTATTTCACCTGCGAGCGACCGCAAGCCACACACACAGGCATACAAAAATCAACAGCATAGAATAACCAAACATTAATAAAACACGCTGATCGATTCTGAGTCGCCTGCATTATGCCGTCATCATCAGCCCGAACGAATAAAACCTCTACTCACATGTACACCGAGGACAACAGCACGTGGGGGGGGGGGGGGGGGGTCCCGTCAGTTCGACGGTGCAACACACGCGCTGCTACAAGCTGCTAAAAAAATACTGCTACGCTACACTTATCGATAATAAGACAAACGGGTACGCTCGACTTGATGATAGGTCAGCAAGGGATAAAAAGTCACGTCGTTCACGCAATCACTCCATAACAGTCTTTACATACTTCACGTACATACCGGACGACCATGAGCCAGCAGGGACGGAAAAGACGGATGACGGTAAAAAATTAAAACAAATAAAGAGCCGCGCCCTTCCCCGTCATTTAAGCACAATAGGCCGTCAGCAGTTTCCACTGTCGCTACAACAGGCAGGGTGGACGCACGCACGCCCAAATAGTTACGGACGGTCGACCGGTGATCAGGACGCGCCACAAAAGCGAATAGCATGCATGTACGATCACTTTATATGCCTGTATAACCCTATCTATCGCTCGGAGGGGCGGGGGGTACCAAGCCGTGATTGTTCTTGTCGGCACCCCAGTTGTGAGAAAGAAAGGCGTCAAATTGGTAGCCGTCGCTAGCTGTGGGCCGGTCGGTGGAGTTGCCACCCGGTACTTGCGGCGACTCCGGTGTCCCAGGAGTTGCATCCGGGGCCCTACTGCCCTCTCCTCTCGGCGGACGACGAGCCTCGTCGTTGTGCCCAGCGGTACCCGGATCCATCGAGCTACCGCAGCCCATGGTGCAGGCGAGGGTGGTCAACCAATATCGGCCGTACGTACACTAACTTGAGACCAGAAATCGTGCCCCTGGATTAAACGAGGACAGGAAGGGTATGTTGCTGCGCCGCCGTGACTATGAGGATGCACAAGCGGGTGCAGCAACATGTGGTAGATCGGGCACGGCACACGTCGCCTGCCTCCGCCACATCTGACGTGTGAGCTCGATACCTGTACATATTTGCAGTACGAGTACATACACCAAGCGAATAGTGTACGGCGATGACAGTCGCGATATAGTAGTGAGTGATGATGTGTGGTGGGCGCTGGTGCTGAGAATGGAGTAAGTGCCCGTATAATTTACAAATATGAAATTAGTGAAAAATTTACGGAAATGCAATATTCTGTCCTTATCTACGCGCGCCTTTTCACTCCCGTACACCGCAAAGAAGCGCGTTATTTCTGCCTTCATAGCTTGCACTACACGTACCAGTACCTTTAAGCGCCTTTCGCAACCGTAGGACGACATGAAATTTCGCTAATCTGTACAAAGACGTACTATAACCGTTACATTTCATCCCCTCCCATCACGCTGTCAAAATACCAGCGCATTGTATTTCGCACCTGCATTTGTATTTCGCACCTTTCGAATATGGGCAGCGCTGACGCTGTGGCATGCGCCTTCCTGTACCTGCTCGGGCTTAATCCTTAATTAACTACAGGTTTTTCCATCTTTTTTTCTTTTTGCTTGGTGGCCCCGACTGCTTTTGGTTTTATTATGTAAAGCATTTTCTTTGGCTATCAAACTATTGTCGCGGACAGTACCTAGGTACTACAAAAAGGGTGTGCGTCGTCGACCGAGCAGTAGGGCACCAAAACGTCCGCAAAATTCACCCACCTTCTGCCAGATTGACCGTTACACTGGTATTTTGGTATTCTGGCATTTGTGGGCACTTCGCACTGAGCCCGGAGAGGCGGCGGACCTCTCAATCTTGACATCTTGGCGGGGGATTGTTGAACCTGCCGATATATTTTTTCGAACTCTTGCCCGCTGCGCACCAGGGCAAACAAGCGCCCCATATTATATGCACGGATAGTCCTCGACCCAAACAACACTCCCACGGTGTTAGCTCCTTGTGGAAAAGGCGCATGCGCGGGCAATCGCCGAGGAAAGGTAAAGTACCTAGGTACTACGGCCGTCGACTACTATATGCGATATATCGACAACCCTTATTGTCGCCGCAACTGCCTAGCACGAGGCAAGACTGAGCGAGAATACTGTGCAAAACGTGGAGGTAGCAAGGGAAGCACATATTGTTCTTTTTACATCAGCGACGTTGATGTTGTAAGTTCTCGTGTCGATTTAAGTGGATTAGGGTAAAGGCGCCCGCAAAACACGCTCCGGGATGCTATCCATAAGTTTGAGCAAAGTAGACTCTTTCACACATAGCACTAGGCCAGAAAGCTACACCTAATTTACAAATGGACTAGCCTTCGTTGCGGCGCTATATGCATACCGTGTGTGCCTCTCGCGTAACCTTCTTATCGGCGTTAATGTGTTATATACTACTACTGGGTTTTCCCCTGATCATGCGTATGCCGCCCCTTTCTATTCAACAATATTGCGCTTAAAGCTGCTTTCCGCCGCATTGTTGATAGAAAAATCAATAAAGCATCTCACATACCTCTTCAACCTGAAGGTTACATGGAATGTGCTTTGTCCGGTGTTAACCGCTGGTGCGGCATCATGCTGAGTTTTTTTGTTTTTAGCGCTGCCCTACTAATGCACCGTAGTAGTGGGTTATTTGCATAGCAACCGTAATCACGTAATATTCAATACGCCCCTCAGAGAGCCGTCAGCGGTAAACGCACCCTATCTTAGTAACTTGTATGAAATATTCGCCGTAATGGAACAACTCCGGCGTGCTGTGCCCCCCCCCCCCCCCCCCCCCCCCCCCCCCCCCCCCCCCCCCCCCTTCTCACTCATGCATCGGCAGTAGTGGTGCGCTGTGCGAGAAAAAAAACAAAAGTCTAGCTAGGCGCGAGTTTTACTTCTTACTTTTATTACCTCGCAAGGAATTCTTGCTCTTTCCCATCTCTATTCAAAAATTAGTGTTCAACGTTTCGCATGTATGAGTGTGAAGCGTCTAGCCTATAGGATGTTCGGTTGGTAAGGTCGAAAGCTTAAATAACGTTTACAAAAACCGTTGGTGTTGGCCGCATGTATGGTTGGCGTCAAACACGCGCCCATATCAAGGTATAGTTTGTGGGCAAGATAGCGATGTAATATGTGTGAGCAAGACAAGTCCAGCGATATACCGTGTTTTTTACTTCCATCGTTTAAGAACGGATGTTTATAGTTATTATTGTTGCACTTGGTGTCGGTTTCCTGCTCTACTGCTCCAAGAGTCGACTGTGTCGACGTCGCAGACCCTGCAGTCATCGGACGCAACACCGCCGCAATTAGGGCCCGCGTCGTCCAAAAGACGAGCCTTCCCAACCGCAGTAGTGTCTCTATGGCCACCAAAAATGCGAACATAGGCCTAGGTTGGGGTTGGAGTGGTTGGTTCCCCTGAACCTGCCGGGTCTGCCGC
>JAPMLY010001976.1:7500-10000 GCA_026401115.1 Tetraselmis chui | reverse complement strand
CACGGTACATAAGCAAGTCGGCGATGCCGCAGAAATATGCCAAGTAGGATGCCGAGCGGAAAAGTGTTAGGTTCGAAGCATAATGAGAAAACCAGTTGGCTCATCAGAGTCGTCCGACTTGTTATGGGGACGGTCCATTAGAGGAGGCACCGCATAATCTCCCCCGCTCGTCGTTCGATCCATAAAAACTAGTCAAGATATACGCTCCCACACGATCGACTATCGTACTCGGCCCAAAGCCAACAACGGCAGCGAAACGATGCGGAATAGCATACAGCCAAACTTTCGCCTGACTCGCTGTTGCTCCTCGGCCTGGCCAGAAGTCGACGACGGGTGAAATCGAGAGTACTTTGAGGTCAGTAGCAGGACAAGGTAGCGACACGCGACGGGGGTTAATATACAGCTACTCCAAGGCTGACCACACTCACCGCGATATCCCCCGCGGTGGCAATGAGTCTGGCGCTGCAGCCGGGGCAGTTCCAGTGGCGACGAAGCGCCGGCAGTGTCGCGTGCGCGGCCACTCCCGACTCGACTCCCCGCAACGCGCCGACGTGCAGCCATGGTGTTACCGCGTGGCCACCGCCCAACGACTCCTGCGACTCGACCTCCGTCTTCACCGCCCCGGTGCCCTCCTGTTCTCCCTTGACCCCTGTCGATTAAGCACATACACACAACGCTTGTGTGATATACGAGCAGTTGCGGACTCCACGCCTATCGAGTTGTCGGGTCAGTCTGTCGCGGCGCCCTTTTTATTTTTCAGACGCAATAGTCTTTCCTTTTGGATTAATGTCGGATATCATTCTCGGCAGGTATTGGCGAGGGACGGCGAGTGGGGCTCTCAGTGTCGGGGACGCGAGGCGAAGCGGTCCGGCAGGTATTACCGCTTCTGCTACTGTACTGCGCCGCGGCGGCGGTCCCCGTAAGCCGCTCCACAGTATATCGGACGGGCCACAAGAACGCCGCCGCAAGCTGCTCCGCCACCTCGCCCCCCGCGCCATCGGCCTGCGCAGTTGTCAACAGCAGCAAATGCGGAATCAAATGGCCCACTTCCGAATCGACGCAAAATATTGAAAGAGTAATAAAACGACATATACTGGCACTCAGCAGGTAACAAAAAACACACAGGAAGCAGCCCACGCTAAGAAAACCAACAAATGGGATAAGTCAAGATTAGAACAGAAAAACAAGAAATCAAACACACACACACACACACACACAAACACACACACAAACACACACACACACACACACACACACACACACACACACACACACACACACACACACACACACACTACATGCAAGTTGAAGCGTGCGCACACGTAAACTTTAGTTTTTGTCGTGAAGAGGAGAGAAAACAGAAGCACGGATGATAGGGGTGAAACGTCTAGCGGCATCTAAGGCAATTAGTCACCTGCGGCTCCAACCAAGCCCCCGACACGCGAGACACCCAAGCGGGGAGCTCATGCAGGAAGTCCGGCGCCGCGCCCTGTACTGCGTCAGTGTCGTAGAACGCCATGCCGGCGGCTGCCTCGCCACCGACAGTGCCGTCGCCTTCTTCGGAATCAGGTCGGCGGCGGCGCTGCTGCAACGCGCTACGCAGCTTCTCCCCCATAAGTCGCGTCAACGCGCGGCGCGCCCTCGCGACGCTGAGCAGCACTCTGGGGCCGTCGTCGCCTTGAATACGTAGGAGCAGCCACCTGTCGGCAAAACAGAGAACCGACGAATAATCAGATGCACAACAAGCACCCAGTTAACAAGACCGGCGGACGAATGTTACACGTGACAAAACCCCCAAAAATGCCATTCAGCGTGAAGAAACAAGTTTACATTGCCACGTCAGGCCATGTGCAAAACTACCACGAGCTGATGCGCCTATTAAGTGAAACCTCCATCTAAGGTTAACTGTGCCATGGTATGTTGGATGTAATACTTTGGGTTTCAGTGTCTTGGATGATTGATTCTAGCACCACACAGACTGGTGCATTCCAAACCAGTTCATCCCTCGTTCTGCGGCTTTAATCGGAGCTTATGGGATTTATGCCTTTTTATATATATAGTCGCAAAAAAAAATGATTCACAACTCTAGAAATGACGATTAATAACCCCAACATGTATGAGTTTGACGACCGCAGTCACACCACTGACCCACTACAGCTAACTCCCTTGCACATCCTATCCCCAGAATATCACTGACACACCCTTCGCGGGCAATGGCTTACCTGTCGACCACCATCCGTGAGCCGTCCAGACTGGTATCCACCCGGGCGGCACTCAGCAGCAGCGCAGGCAGGGCGGGGACGGGGGTGTTGTTGCACAGAAACAGCGCGCGCGTCTCGAGCGCCTCGACGTAGACGACGCCGCAGGTGGAGTCGAGCTCCCGCGAGCGCGCCGCCAGGCCACTGCTGGGATGCAGCGAAGCGTCCTTTCCATTGGGTAAATGAAACCGCATATCTGCGTCTCTGCCACAAAAGCGTTCGGCAATTAACACAGTATGTTA
>JAPMLY010001976.1:2500-5000 GCA_026401115.1 Tetraselmis chui | reverse complement strand
ACATGGTTTCTGTGCATAATTACAAAAAAATACAATGAGAGAGAAGAAACTGTGTGCGTATGTGTGTGTGTGAGAGAGAGAGACACAGAGAGAGACAGAGAGTGTGTGTGTGTGTGTGTGTGTGTGTGTGTGTGTGTGTGTGTGTGCGTGTGTGTGGGTGTGTGTGAGCGCGCGCGCGCGCGTGTGTGTGCGTGTGTGTGTGTGTGTGTGTGTGTGTGTGTGTGTGTGTGTGTGTGTGTGTGTAATATGTATCATGACCAGGGGGCACCATGGATTATCTTAATTATTACAAAAATACATAGTGGGAGGCATAAGGATAGTGTCAACATGATAACAAAAATACAAAGAACGACAGGCACAAAGAACTACGGGCCACTCGTCTACCAATAAGTAAGTTCCAAACAACGACCCGTTGGGGAGGATGATGCCTTAAAAAAAACTGAATCCGAACAAAATTGTTGTTCATCTTATTTGTCAGCGGCTGAGGAATCCTGTCGAAGTTGTCGCACTCGAGACCGTGGTACATTGACTACACTCTACTTATAAACAACACATGGATGCGAAGCTTGTGCCGTTGAACACCATGCGAGCTGGCAATGTCGCGCCATCAGCTTTAAACGTTCGCTCTCTCCCTTCCTATCTATACATAAGCCATTTTCAAATCTGAATAAATTGCAGTCGTGGCTCTTGAACTAGTGATTGGGTAGGAATACGCCAGTAGTGTTTCAAACATCCGACTTCTGGAGCCCCGCACCCGGCATCAGGTCGAAAATGAAATTATTGAAGGCAATTCTTACCCGATTTGCCGCTTGTCGTCATCGTCCGCATCGCCGTCGGACTCACTGCCCGCACCACCTCGGTCGTTGCTATGTAAATATGTTGAAAAGGAGATGATTACAAGAAGAAAAGATGAGCACGGACAGGGAAAGTGGGACGGGAAACAAAAAGGGCAAGAGTGACAAGAGGATCACGAAATCCAAAGCACAGCAAAAAGAAAGCACTACATTGTGCACAAACCTAGTGTTTTCAAATATGTTGAAAACAGAATAATTGAGTAAACACGATATCTTCAGATAACAACGTTACAAATCTACCAGACCCATTACATTGAAAGCTTTATTACAAGAAAAAGCAGTGGAGACCACCAAGCAAATAGAAGAAAAGAGGGAAAAGCCTAAGCCCGAGTAACAGGAAGGGGTGACCACAGCATCAGCACTGCCCTCCTGCAAAGCGTCGGCGGACAGACCCATTAAAATTAAATTCAAGAAGTCTAAAGTGAGGAAGATCTAAAAACGATCCTCAATAAAGAGGGCTAAGTAATTTATCTATACCCACAATTTCCACACATTCTGTCCATAAATCTATGCAGACAAATACCCACAAGTGCAAATACAATATTACACCCTCATATAAATAATAAGAAGTCTATCGTATGAGAAACCGCAAATGAAAATTTCCCGTAATGAACAGCATCTAAACAGCTGTATTGTTGCGCAATTCTTTATTTCAATGGACTCGATCACTAACCCTAAACAAACAAAGTTTGTGTGATAATTCAGCCACACTCATTTGCCAAACAATGTTGTCCCATTTATAATACCGAATCCGGTTGAGCCGACGAACTGGGACTGACAGATGGAGAGAGAGAGAGAGAGAGAGAGAGAGAGAGAGAGAGAGAGAGAGAGAGAGAGAGAGAGAGAGAGAGAGAGAGAGAGAGAGAGAGAGAGAGAGAGAGAGAGAGAGAGAGAAAGAGAGAGAGAGAGAGACACAAACAGACGACCAATTTCAGCAGTGAATGTAAAGGATACCAACAGGATGTCAGGAAGACTGACTACTCGTCACTATCGTTAGTCGTCACACATTATCGCTATTGTCATCTCTGGCCATAAATATAAATATGCTCCGTATTCCCAGTCAGTATTTTACAGAGGCGACACCCACACCAGGGAGGTTCGAAGGCGGACCTACCTCAGCGACATCCTCACGCCCATCCTCCTTGCTGCTAGTTGTCAGCAGCACTACCTTCCTCGTCCATACCCTTTGCCGCGTTGGAAAGATTGATTCGCATGGATACCTTGCTATGATGCACGCCCGTCGCTGCTGTGCTGCACTATGGATGACTCATCGGTGACGTTCACAAGCGCATATTCTTTTTGCCGCCTCATCATCGCCATCGTCATCCGTTTCGAAGGCTTCCCCGCGTCCCCGAAATCCTGCGCGGCTCAGTTGACAGTCGCAGAAACGGTCCAGGCAGAGAACAGGGGCCGACTCGGACAAAAATGATGAACATGTGCGGCTCCACGGACGCGATAATGTTATCTTCTAACCATTGTTTTGTTTTGTGAATTCTTGCGAGACTAATCTACTTCAGTTCTGCATGTGATCGAGCCCTCACAAATAATTAAACATCGGGGCTGGGCTTTATATTATATTATCGTTGCCCGCCCCAAGCACCCGTCCCGCAGACCCGCTAAGGTGATGTACCGTAGCAGCGCTGCCA
>JAPMLY010001975.1:0-71933 GCA_026401115.1 Tetraselmis chui | reverse complement strand
CTCTGTCTCTTCCCCTCGCAAACCCACACGCTCGCGCGCACACGCACACACATTCACACCCACACACAAACACAGACATAGCCCCCCCCCCCCCCCCCTTCTCTCTCTCTCTCTCTCTCTCTCTCTCTCTCTCTCTCTCTCTCTCTCTCTCTCTCTCCCTCTCTCTATCTCTCCCTTTTGTATATCTAAGGTGCAACTGAAAACTCGCGCTTTATTTCCATTCACTCACCCATCTACCCTCCGCAAATTAATCTAGGTGCCGGTCTTATACCCCTTTATCCTTATAGTCTCCTCCAATTCGTCTTCTCTGAGGCTTCAGTCTATCTGTCAACTTCCACACACACGCAGGCACATACACATACACATACACACACACACCTATCCACTTTGCATTGCTATAACAGCCCCTCATATCGTCACTACGCCACTCAAGCATTAACCCTCTCTTTCTCAACCAGTACACATTTCTCGTGCCGGCAAGCGCAGCCCATGCGCCGACAAAACAATGTACCCCACATCGGCATCCCTGCCTTACAGTTTAGAGGCCTCCTGGTTGATTTTCCTCCTCGTGTATATTGTTGTCATGACATTCCGCTGCCGTCGGTGCTTTTCAGATCAGCACGCAAGCGGCGCCCCTGGTGCAGCGTTGCAACGCCCACACGCTTGCGACGCTCTTGTGGGCTTTTGCGCATGGAGGGTACCGCAGTGCGACACTGTTCCAGGCAGCGCTGCCCACCGCACGGTTGCTTTTACGGGAGTTCAGCGCACAGGAGATGACGATGGTGCTGTGGGCGTATGCGGAGACGGGGCACCGGGGGACGCCCCTTTTTGAGGATGCGGCGAAGCACATCGTCCGCGCAGGTATGTAGCCCATCACCGGTATTCCGAACTGTTTCGTTATTGTGCGCACGTGACTGCGTTCTATAGACGAGGGTGAGGAAAGGGGGTGCAGGAGCCCTATTAAACAGGAAAATAGTGGCCGAGGGGTTGGAAGGAGGTGGGAATGGGGAGCGTATATGCGATTAGGCAATCCTGCCAAAAATCTTCATTCGTTTCATGTAAATTCGTTTCGGTTAATTTAATGTATGTACACGGCATAAAACCGCATACCTATTTTTTATGCAGACGATGTGATCCCTTTTTCGTCAGTGTCTCAATGTTCACTACCATATGTGTTTAGTTCTGACGTTGCTTTGGTTGTATGCATTTGTTTGATTGCGGCTCCACTTTGCGTTCTGTTTTTGCTTTCTTTTGTCCCTCCTGCCTGCCTGTCTGTCCGTCTGTCCCTCTGACTCGCCCGTGTGCTTTTCTGTCGATCTGTCTGTTTGTCTGCCCGTGTGTCTGTCTATCTCCCGGTTTGCCTACGTGTCTGTCGCTTTTGCTTGTCTGCATGATTGTCTTTCTGTCAGTCTGCCAGTCTCGCTAATCGTAAGTCTGGCCGTCAGTACCCAGTCCGCACTTTCCTTTGCGTCTTCAGTTTTTAGTATTTGTTGCAATTTGTTTTTAGTTGGCTTTCCACTTTTATGTTTTAGCAAACTATTCCGACTCTGACCTGACTCGACTCCGTCCGTCTTTTTCTTTAATGGATAATGCTTCTTATTGTATTATTTTTGATATGTATATCGCTCGACATTGAATCCATTCTTTCTTGCTGTCAGTTCACCATCAGCGTTTGCACAATATGTATGTTGTTTCTGAGCGCTCAGTTTTATTGTGTGTCAGGTGTGTGGACCTTTTGGTTCCGATGCTGCTTGTTGTGTAGATTTTTCCGACTTGCTCGCCAGTTAACGTTGTGTTGGTTAGCCTTTGAGTGAGCAATGTATTCCCTTGTGTCTATGTCTGCTTCGAGGATGGTCCGCCCGTGCTGTGTTGTGTGTGTGTGTCTGCCACCCATCAGCCTCCTCCTGCCCGTCTACCCAACCGCCCACAATCTTTTTCGGTTCGAGTTTATATTTTCTCGTTCGCTCTCTAATTTTTTCGATGTATATAAATATGTTCGGACATTGATTTACTATCATTCACTCTAGTTTTCTCTGCTCAGTTATTGTTTTGGGAAGTTCCTCCATTTAACTTGGTTGGTTTCAACATCCTCCGCCTCTATTTCGGCGATGGACCGAGTTAGTTCTGTGTCGGCTCCAAATGTTTTATTTCAAACTTTTACATGATTTTGACTGGAGTTGGTGACTAAATATTTGTTTCATAAGTATTTTCCGAGGTCCACTTAATTTCCTTGTTTTTTTTTATTTGTTTTGTGTGACTTGTTATTGTTTCTTTTGTATGATTGTTGCACACATTTTCCATTTGTTTATCCATTTCGGGTGTCTTTGTTTCGTTTTTGTTTGTCTCTGTTTTTGTCACCGCCTGCCTTTTTCTATCTGGTTGCCTGGTTCGCCGTGCTTGCCTTTCAGATTGTCTGTCCTGCACTGCACGATGGCATGCCTTCCTGTTACTTGTGCGTATCTGTCTTTCAGTGCGTACACATATAGTGTGTATATTCTTTTTATATGCTTTAAGTATATGTTTTTGTTGTTCGTTCTTGAGCTATTGGGTATATTTTGATATTCAGGTATTAATCTTTTGTTATAATGTTAGATTAGTTTTTTTCTCTTAGTTTTAAACTCAACATTGTTTTGAATTGGTCCTGGTAGTTTGCCATTTTGATTGACACATTTTTGGACTACATTTGTGTCATTATTTTCAATGATCTTTCTGCCCCATTTTTCGACACCCGTTACGCCTCGCGACACTTATTTATGTTCGTTAGTTCCGTTTGGACAGTTTTGTGCGAAATCCACCTTTTCGTGCCTCTATCGGCATCGTCAGCAGCTGCCTTGCTCATTGCCCGTTCCTGCCGACCTGTCCACTACCCGACCTCTTTTGGCGAACGGCACGTAATCAGCCCCTTGCATGTCATTCGCATCGTTTAGCCCTTTTACTTCATGTTTTGCAGTGTCAGCCATCAATGGTTTCGTCATTTCATTAAAAGTTGTCAAAGCTTTCACTGCCGAACGTGCTCCCATGTCGTGTCATCGATTTGGGTCATCGTCATTACTTTTTTGTTTCTCCTCTCGTTTGTGCCACCTGCTTTCTGTATTTTCCTTAATGCGTATATTTCATTCGCCTTCTTACGTACGGTGCGTTTTGCAATTATATTCTCTCACTCGGCATTGCCAAGACAGGACAGTGCCCCTGCGCTTAACCTGCAGTGTCTTGTGCGTGTGTGTGGCGTAGACGTGCTACAGCGCAGCAGTCCGCAGGGCGTGGCAATGTTGGCGTGGGCGTACGCCACGGCACGCCACGAAGCCCCCGAACTACTTTCCGCATTGGTCGACAATGCCGCGGCGCGCTCGGAGGAGTTTTCGAACAAGGACCTCATCACGCTCACGTGGGCGGCGGCCGCGCTGGGCTCGCAGCGCCCCGTCGCTCTCTTCGACGCCCTGTCCACCCGACCGCTCACCTCTGCGACGCCGCACATGCTGGCGACCCTCGCGCACGCCGGCGCCAAACTCGGCCACGGCGACCCAAACCTTTACACCAACATTCAATCGCTAGCCTATCCCCGGCTCCTCGACTTTCCGCCACATCAGCTCGCCACTCTCGCTTGGGCCTGCGCGAAAGTGGGCGCAGCTGACGCAGCCTTCTTTTCCGCGGTAGCGAAGCGGGCCGAGGCGAGGCTTCCTGACTTCGGCCCGCGCTGGCTGCCGCTCCTGCTGTGGTCGTTCGCGGTGGTGCGGCCTCCCGGGCAGCGCGGCGGCATGGCGCTCTTTGGTGCGGCACGAGCAAGCTTATTGGAGGGGCTGCCCGCCTATTCCCTGCACGACCTATCCATGACTGCGTGGGCGTATGCTCGGGCGGGGGAGCTGGACCACGAGCTGTGCATGGAGGTGAGATCGGCGGGCTGTATTCCCATATAACCTCGATCCATATCCGGCGCCCCCCCCCCCCCCCCCACCACCACACCATCATTCCTTCCTCCTTTCCCGCATGCCCTTAATTTTTTCCTAACGCTGTCAACCCTTTTCCGTCTCAATAATATATTTCTTGGTTGCGCCGTATCGTGTCTGCATCGGCCGTCGTGATAACCCCCCTTTCCCCTTTTTGTTCGAGTAAGCGTTCCTTGACTGGTCGTCGCTGGTGGTGGTGGTCCTGCTGCTGAAACTGCTGGTTGGCGCCGTTTCCACCTGTTTCTCAGATACAGCAGGCAGCGCGCGGTCGGCTGCGAGGATTGAGCCCCGTGGGGTTGGCGTCGTTGCTGTGGGCCTTTGGGACGGCGCGGTTCAGGAGCCCCACTCTGTGGGCCGACGCGGCGCCAATAGCTACCTGCCAAGTGGACAGACTGAGCCCGCAAGGGATGGCGGTGCTGGCGTGGGCGTACGCGAGTGCTCAGCAGCCCGCGCCTGAGCTGTTCCGTGCGCTGTCGGTGGCGGCGGAGGCGCGGGTGAGTGAATTTTCGGCCCAGGGGCTGTCCATGCTGCTGTGGGCCTTTGCTCGGCTGCAGCATCCCGCGCCCGCGCTCTTTGACGCCGCCCACGCGCGAGTGGTGCCCGCGCTGGCTGATTTCGACACGCAGAGCATTGTGATGATGTCGTGGGCGTTTGAGAGTGTGGCGTACCCGGCGCCTAGCCTCATGACCGCCGTGCCCGCGAGAAGCCGCATGTATGGCGGGGTGCCACCGTGGCCAGCCTGAGTAGGCGAGGACTTGTCCTGGGAGGTAGCGAGGACTTGTCCCGGTAGCGTGGGGAATAATAATCCATAAGAAGCAGGGGGATTTGTACCGGACGCTAGTCGTACCGCTGAAAAAGAAGCCGAAGCTTCAGACTTATATGTAGTGTAGATGGCCATCATTATCCTTATAGTGATTATCCGTAGTGAACTTACATCGATTGATGTTGCTACACTCCACGAAAGTCCGGCAAAGCTTATGTTAAACATAAGCCAGTCAAGAACACGCACCCCTCTCACCACGTCAAGCACGACGACACCAGAGTACCATCCAAGTGCGATAAAGCCGGGAAGCAAGCACTTGAATGTCATTTTGTATGGTTAGACGCGAGATTTAAGCGAGTCTTGTCGGACGAGTTTATCGAATTAAGCCCATAAATTCCCAAGAAATTATCTGAACTACACAAGTCGTCCAAACAAGCGCCATGCTCATGCATTGGGCAAGTGCTCGAACCAAGCTGCATATTGCTAATTGAGTCATCTAACTGGTTTTTGGTCTTGATGGAGGGGATTTGGAGGCGTGGATGCCGTGTTGAGTACGCAAGCTTTGGTTTGGGGCGTGTGAATTGAGCATGGAAGTTCACGCCGCACGCGAACGCGTGATGTATTTGAAAAAAGGCAAGAAAAAACCCGCGTAATGCAGGTTCGGATAAACAATGAACTCTAACTAAAAATGGGCGAGGGTGATTGGTATTGTCGAGGGGCGAGGTCCAACTTGACCGGCTGGGACGCATCACGTTGACGGCAGGTGGCGTTTGGAATGCTTGGATACGTGCTTGAGCCACCACAACCCCCACACGCGTGGGACACGTCGGGAATCGGGCATGAAAATTAGTAAAAATGAGAATTGGTGAACTTTATCGACAAACCCCGCACAAATCGCCTCATGTGGTGAGCCAAATTCGACGGGTGTTGCTTTGCACTGCGGCTCAACTTATCACGGAATGATATAGACTAATTCACTGAAAGCAGTTGTGGTGGTTTCCGAACCCGTGTGTAGATGCGTTCGACGCGCATTGAAAAGTCGCCTCCAACGGTACCTTTTCAAAAATGTCAACGGTACCTCCAACTATCCTCCAACGGTACTATCCTCCAATAGCTAAATTTAGTATGTTTTTAATGTCCCTATGACCCTTTAATAAACACTTGGCTTGTGCGTATATATGTGATAGCAATTCTACATACGCGATTTCTTACGTTTTTCCCGCAGCGGCATACAATTCCTCCGTCGCCTATGCATCATAATTGCACGACCGTCGCAAAATCATGCACATTGCGGTGCTTTGAGTCCGTTCCTTTCATAATTCAACCGGCACAATGACTGTTTGAAAGAGCATGTCGCAAGGGTGCAGGCGCGATATTATACCCAATGCGTGCCCTACGTATTCGGTAGTGCTCAAGTACTTCCTTGCCTACGGGTTGGACATGTATGGGAGGGGTTGTTTTGCGGCGACGAGGGTACGGATGGATCTGAGTTGGCGGCGGGCGTTGGAGATGGCGGCGGACATCCGGGAAGCAACGCAAGGGCAAGGCGCTCGCTGACATCCGACCTGCCGTTTGGGACTCGGGTCTTCCATGGGGGCGAGGCGAGAAGCTACGTAGGCCGGCGGAGGGTCGCAGCCGGAGGAGCGACACGGTATGGCGGCGGAGGTCCACATTATCCGCCGCCGCCGGTAAACCCCGGTACGGAGGGTTTTCGGAAAAATATTTCTCTACCCACCATATTTTGCGGAAAGACGACTCGATCCTTGTGTTCGACCGACCCTTCCCTTAGTCGATACCCTAATATCGATAGGCTGCCTCAGGGAGTATGCCTAGGGTTATCGCAACGGCAGACCCCCCCTAAAAAGCGTAAACCACCGGGGGAGGGTACGGACGGACACGGCGCGATCAAATAGGTATAGGAAAGCAGACGGCGAAGGACCGGGGACATGAGACAAAACAATTATGGCACGGAGGCAAGAGCGCTAGCCGGACACCGCGTGAGGCTTTGGATTTCTCGTCTTCCCATCTCCCGAAGGAGGGAAGACTAGGCTAGGTGGCGAGCTGCGACGGGAGGAACGGCGACTACCTCGGACGAAGGTGTGCGTGGATCGAGAAGCGACCGTCGACGACATGAGCGAGGCTTTTTTTGCATGTTTTTTCCCATTAGCTCCGGTTCGACCGGAGTCGCACATGATTACATGTTAGATAGGCCCGACTCGACAAGCACATGGTGACCAATTTGGACGCGGCTGTAGCCGGCCGCGTATCGTGGAGAATACCGACATCTTACATTTCATGCTCGTATGCAAAAAAAATACTTATAGACGAAAAATTAAAAAAAAATTTACGTGTATGCTTTAGACGATATCGCTACTGCCATTTGAGAGGTTGGGATTAGTGGTTCACGGTCTAGCCATGGCTTGTAAGTCCTAGATGGCGCAGTTAGGATTGCCCACAAGCATCCGCCGGTTTCACCCAGTATTGTTGTGTATAATTACATTTCATATCATTTAATTTCCCGCGGGAAATGATGTTCATAGTGTTTTCTAGGTCCAAGCTCGGTAGGCTGCAATCAAGAATAGCTTGTAAGCCTAAACGAGTGGTATGTATGGCTCGCTCGATAGCGGCTTTGGGGAAAACGGATCGTTGTACATGGCCCAAGTGATCGGCCGCGACATTCGTTATCCGCGCAATGGCGTGACAATGAGCTAACCGCGACATGACGTTGCCATTAACAAGCGGCAAAACTTTAGGAGCCTCATCCCGAAGGCGAGTGGCGTTACGGTCGCCACCCGTCAGCTTGTGAAGGGATGACCCGGTTGCACTCGCCAAAAAGTATGCCACCGCATCGGGTAAGTTTCCCGCCGAGTAGCGATTAACCCACTTCCATTACGCCGGAACATTCAAGTCACGGACATGTTCCCATCGCCAACCATCAACATGAGGGGCTGATAAGCGAGGTGCTTTTCTCAAGTCAAGGCGCATAGAGCCCTCCCGCAGATGGAGGCTATAGCGGTATTCATGATAGATGAGGGGAGGGCGCACTGAGGGGGGAAGGGGGTCGGGGAGGTCTCAATCAAGATGGGGTGTAACCGCTAGAGAGCATCGAGCGCAGCGTTGGCTACACCATTGATTTTCTCCACCATTCTAAAGTCGGCCCCGCCCATGGCCATACGGGCCCGTCGCAGCTTACCGACTTCTACTAGCTCATGGGGGCGCCCGCCGGCGGCGCAGCGGCGGCGGCCCCGGAGGGGGGTGCGCTCGCAGGCCCGTCGGCATCCCCTCACCTCCCCGTGGTGGGCGCTAGAAACCCCGTAGCCGTGCCAGGCCTGGCACGGTAGGGGGCTAAGAGGGCCGACAGCTCGATCCGTGGGATCAACAGCTGTCGGGAAAGCCATGTACATAGGGCTTTTGAAAAAATAATTTCTGTGCACTACCGGCGCCAAGATCTCCCGCTCGGCCCGTCCGATATGTTTTTTCGCGTACATATACTCCTAGATACAGCCTTACCTTCAGGAGTGGGGCTTGTACTACGGCAGCGTTTGATGGCGAGGAGGGTACGGCCGGATCAGCGGCGGGAGGCGGGTGTTGGAGCTAGCGGTGGCCAGCCGGGAAGCAGCGCCAGGAAAGGGCGCTCGCTAGCTGTCGACCAGCCCTGTGCCGGTCGAACCTTGCCGAGGGGTGAGGCAAGGCATGGCACATGTCGGTGGCTAGTCGCAGACGGAGGAGCGGCTATAGGAGGCGGAGGCGATCCTCAGGATCAGCCGCCGCCGGAAAGCCATGTACGGAGGGCCTTTTTGGATACTAAAAACAATGTCCGTACCCGGCGTCGAGCTAGTTGGGGAGCAGCACCAGGGTAGGGCGCTCAGTAGCGCGTCGCTACGTCGTCCAGCGTCATCTCCCGGGGGGAGGAGTCAGCTGGGACGGCAAGGAGGACAGTCGCGATGGGAGGAGCGACACGATCTGGCGGCAACGACCCTTTGGGTCGGCGCCGCCGGAAAACCCGGCACGGAGGGTTTTATTTAATTCCGGGATTATGCCGGATCCGGCTACGGTGACCTGCCCCCCCCCCCCCCCCCCCCCCCCCCTCTTCGACACCCACTACCCCGACAGACCTTCATACTCCTAGGGGTCCTTGAGCGTGGGCCCGGGTGAGCGCGGAGGCCCCCGCTCAAGAAAAGCCTGCTCAGCGGACGCGCGATTAGAGGGGGGAGGGTACGGCCACAGGCCGGAAAACCGACAGGTACCCGGGTACTAGACAGAGAAAAAACCGGGGAAATGAGCGGGGAAAATTCAGGCGCGGCGGCAGGAGCGCTAGTTTTTTCTGTGTCTGTGTGTCTCGGTCCCCCCCACTTGTCCTCGAGGTGATGGGGGACCTCGACACGGAGGACCGCCGCGTCGGTGGACGCGGCAAGACCTTGGGACGGGGTTTACGAGATGGAGCGGCGGGATCGACGAGCGACCGCGCGAGGAGGGGTTTTTTGCAAGTCTTTCCCCTCCTACCTTCGGCAAGACCGAAGTCACGCGGGAGCTAGATTAGGCTGGCCCGTCGTCCCTCCCGAACGCCGACCGGCCTAGGCCGGTCGGCACCCCGGTTCGGCGGGAGCGGGCCGTGCATCGTGAAGGTCGAGCAGCAGTTTAGTTTTGCATTTCTCGACAAGTGGATTTATTTTTTGATCTTTTTTTCTTGCTTACAAAATTATTACGCTGTTACTGCCATTGGAGAGGTTGGGATTAGTGGTTAACGGTCTACCTCACGCTTCTAAGTCCTGTATGGCATAGCATAAGGGGGGGCCCAGAGACGACAGCCGGTTCTTACTGGTATTGTTGTAAACAATTTCAAATTTCAAATTTCAAATTAGCTCATGGGCTCGACGGAAGGCGATACGGCGTCGGAGGTCACCTCCGGAGAGTTGACTCGTTGGCCGTTGCTTCTCATGTTGAGTGAGCCGGCCCCGACGAGGCGGGAATCGCCCCAACCCCGGCCCCGACCTCTAGAGCACCTCGTCGCAGAGGCCTCCGGGCAGGCACGAGGAAGCTCACCTTTATCCTGAATATTACGTCGGAGAGTGTCAATACGTATAAGTCCTCCCTCTCCGTTCGGAGGGAACCAAAGACGGACTCGACGTTGAACAAAGGAGCGGACTCGGGCACCAACTCAAGGTGGAAACGGACGGAGGAGGAGGCCGACAAAAAGGCGAACTGCTACAAAAGCTCAAGTGGCTCGAGGGTCCGTTGAGCGAAGGCTGGCTGCATATTCGAGAGAGTCTTGTAGGGCAGAGCTGAGGTCATCTCTGGTTGTTGTCGCACATACTCCGCCGCCCGCAGTGGCACGTCGGAACCGCAAGAGGCAAGGGACAACGTCATTGGAGGAGAATCAAGAAGTAGGAGCGGCAGCGCGAGGGGGGGATTGGAGAGCAGCATGTCGGCGGAGGGCGGCAGGAAACGAGGGCAGAAAGGCTTGTCCCGCAGGCAGCGAGGGTCCGTCATGTGGGGCGGGGAGGAGGGGGGGGGTAAGGGGTGGAGGGAGGCGGGGGAGGGGAAGGGGGTTAAGCACACCCTCGGCTAGGGGTGATGACGGGAGGGGGGGTGGGGGGACGTCCACGGGCGGAGGCACGGGGAGGAGGGTGGAAGAAGGTGGAAGACTATGCATGTGTGGAAGACGAACGCGAGCGCCCGAGGCACATAGGGAGAAAAAGGCCGGAGAGGAGGTCACAAGGTGGCGGGCTTGGCGACAGTGGGTAGGAGTGGAGGGGCCACTTCCATTAATGCGCATGTTAGTGTGTCGGGCGAAGTTTGAGCGCATGTTGCGGCCGCGAAACCGTATGCCACATGATGTGCAAGTGTATAATTACCCCCGCAATGGGAACATAGCGCTCAATGCACTCAGGCCCGGCCCCGACCCAAATGCATGCTCATGGCGGCCACCAGTGGCAGTCGCACGCCCTCCAGACACACCACTCACACCACACACATGGTACACCACACATATGCCGCCCACTTGCATGCCACCCACCCTTACCAACATGCGCAGTTTTCCACCCGCACGCACCAACATTAGTAATTGCAGCGTGCAACCCATCAATAGAAGCATCACCAACATCATCACCGGCATGATTAGCAGCTGAATCCCTCTGCGCACCAGCACCATATACAGCAACTAGCCGCCAGCCAGCACTAGCAGTTGCAATAGTACCAACAACAACAACACAACCACCACAAACAGTCCTCCGCTCACTAGCACCAACATCATTAGCGACCGGCCGCCAAGCAGCACCAGCACGGGCAGCATCACCGCCGGAAGAAGCACCACTAGCGCCTAATTACTGCCCACAAGCACACGCAACAACAACCGGCCGCCAATCAACACCAATACATGCAAAGGCCCCACAAACATTAGCACCAACAATTGCAGTAGCACCACTTGCAGCTCTCTGCCCACTATCATCAGCAGTAACAGTTGACCGCGAACCATCATCGGCAGTTGTCACATCACCAACAGCACCACAAGCAACACCACCAATAACAGTGACCGGCTGCCAACCACCACCACTAGCTGCGACAACAACACTAGCAACAACAACAACAGCAACAATTATACTAGTTGCAGCTCTCTGCCCACGAGAACTAGCACCATCCGGCGGTCGCCAACCATCATAAACACATGCAACAACATCGCGAGCAGCACCACCAAAAACGTCACCACCGATTGCAACCCTTTGCCCACGAGCACCACCAGTAGCAGCCGGCCGCCAACCAATACTACCACGTGGAACCGCAACACGGGGATAGCCATCATGAGGAGCATCACCAACAGATGCAACCCTATGCCCACCAACACAAGCAACATCAGCCGGGCGCCATCTTGCACCTACAGTTGCAGCAACACCACTTTTAGCAAAACCACAAGCAACAACACCGCGAGCTGCAGGCTTGTGCTTACTAGCATTAGTAGGAAGGAGTGGCCGCGAACGAGTATTGACTGCTGCTACAGCACCAACAGCACCACAAAGCAACACCGCCACCATGCCGACCAACAATAGCCATCTGTCCACATGTAAAAGCAGCATCAGCCGGCTGCAAGCCAACACCAGCAAATGCAAAGTCACCACATGTGGTAACACCACAAGCAAGAGCCCCACAAGTAGCAGCCCTCGGTCCACTAGTAGAAGCAGCAATACCCGGCCGCAAACCAGCACAAGCATCTGCAGAAGCACCAATGTAGCAACACGACCATGAGCAACACCACCACGAGCAACACCATTTGATCCTACCCTTTGACCACCAGCACAAGCAATAATAATTGATGGCCGCGAACAAGCACCGGCAGGTGCTAGATCGCCAACAACACCATCACCAGCCCCACCACCAACAGCCTTCATCTATAAGTAATGGAAACAGCAACCGGCAACCAACTAGCATCAACACCAACATATGCAACAACACAATCAACATCACCACTAGTTGCAGCCCTCTACCCACCAACAAATTACAATAACAGCCAACCGCCAACCTCTAGCTGCAGCTGCGCCTGCGGCAGCAGCAGCACCACAAGCAGCCCCACTAGGAGGAGCCCTTTGCCAACCAACGCCACCAACAGCAGCCCGGCGCCTACCGACAATTACAGTCTCCCGCCGACGAGCAGCGGCATGTGCATGCCGCCGACCATCAACAAATGTACCCCCACATCCGGGCCGACTCGCACGGGGGCGACGGGTAGCACGTGTAGCATACACACAAGTAGCGCGCACGATCAAAGCTCAAGAGCCATATGGGGGGTAGAGTGGAAGGGTCGTGACGAGGACGTCGCGCATGCGGGGGACGGGGAATAGCGCCGCGGCCCGGTGCGCATGGACGGAAAGGGGAAACATGGGGACACACAACTGTCGACACACGGAAAGTAGGACGGGCACCGCGAGCAATAGAGGCACGCGACGGGGAGGTTTAGACGCGGAGGCCCGGGCGAAATGAGGGAGAGGAGAGGGGGACGCTAGTCGGGGCGACCCGTGATGAAGACGCGGAAACCGGTCACCGGCCTTTTGACAAGCCATAGCATGACCGGGAAGCAGCGCAGATGGCAAGAAGGCGCACACAGCCACCCCCAGCCTCCCCACTAGGGATAGGGAAGGAGCGCGCGGAGGGGAGAGGGTGACCGGGGGCGCCTTGAGCGCCCCCGATGGGATTTGCAGGGAGGAATCGGGGAGGGATATCTCGACGGGAATAAGGAAACTGAGAATGGAAACATTAATAGAATAAATGGTCGATCTCATCTATTTTCCGAGAATATGAAAAAATGCGAGTAGATCAGTTTCAACACGAAACATGTAAAAAATAACTAACAAACTTTTGTGCGTCTACCGACCTTTTCCATATTTTTCTCACAGACTTCGATATTGAAAGCCGCCTAATATCAATATTATTACCATCAACCATCATGTTATTGTGGGTACCTGTCATGTAAGAAAGAGGAAGCATTGGAATCCACCATCAAGCTTTTTTTTATTGTTTCAAGCAGTGGAATCCACCAATAAAAATGAGTAGGAGTCAGAAGCAAACAAGTGTCAACCCGCGGAGGAAGGAGGCATGCAACAGCAGCCGCACTACCCTCTTGCAACGCATTTCGAAGATAGTAATCCAGCGTGGCATGAAGAACCACGAAAAGACGTTGAATGAACTCACGATGCACATTCCCAAGAAAGCGACGATAGGGGACATACGGAGAACGCCGAGCAAACTCTTTCATGCGGGCACAACTTTCAGACCGCAATGAGAGAAATCCCGGCGCACCCAAGCTTGGAAAACGTTTATGAATAGCCACCATAATGGCCAAGCGACCGACCACCGGCTCAATTACTAAGCCGCTATTGGAGCCAACCGATCCCCGTCCTCAAGGACAAAGGGGAGTAGTAAATGACATAATGAATGGACGGCGTGCCAAGCGAAGACGAAGTGCATATATGTCAGCAACCCATCAAGATTAGCATGTAATTAAGCTCCCAACCCAAAGCTGTTCGGAAGCGTTTGCAGAGCCCCCACAGCCGGAGCGCTAGAGTTTTCGAGCGCACTAGTGACCGTAACGTCCACAACCAAGTTCTTATGCGGCCCCGCAACGTCCAACCACACACATGTGGCAGTTTGCCTCTTGCTAACTACTAACACAAATCAATTATGCACGCGGAGGTGCAGAACGGAAGATTATTAATATGTTGATGTTTAACTAACATGCAATGCAATTTAAAAAACAAGATGAAAAAGGTGCTTTATCCCCCCACCCCTCAACAGTACTAGGCTTAGATATGCCAAGTTAGCTCCCGCCAAATTTCGCATGCTCCTCGCGTTGGTAATTGCTTCAATCACGGGGCTTTGACCGTCGTCCGTAAGCCAAGCGACATAGCCGGCTTGACTCGGGGAAATTATACCATAGCGTATTGTGGCATGTGTAATTGATATCGAAATCGTATGACAACAATATCGTGTGGCGATCTGCTTGCCCAGAGCTAATTGCAGACACAAATATGTTTTGTTTTGTTCCACTGTTGCTTTTGTAGGTGGAAGTGCATATGGAGCGAGATGGAAGATGTGTGATGGTCTTTGTTAAACACAAGACTGTAAATGAACAAAGGGATCCATTAAATGGTTTTGTCACCTTCCTCCATTGCACTAAGCTCAAATAGCTCCAACTTAGCTAGCTTACACATGTTTTCGCATGGTCATCACCCCATGGGCTAGGGCCTTCGTAACGGTCTAAGTTAACTTACGACGCGGCTCGTTTGTCTCGGGAAATCATACTAACGCGTCATAAAGCTAGTTAGATTAACTTACCGTACATGTACGCACCGGGAGGTACTGGCAGTACAATACAGAACAATACCCTCGCTAATTGTAGTGGCGACGTAACTACGTAGTACGGCCTTCCGATGGAAAAGTACGGATAACATTAGTAAAGACTAAAAATTACATGTATAATATCATGCAATGTAATGTTGCATAACAATACTCGTCACAATCGGCAAACTATACCGATTGTTGTCTAACGGCCATCAAATACTATGCCATAATATAGGATACCTCATAAAATAATTGGTCAGGGTACTCTTCGACCAAGTACACATATCGACACAAGTCTCTCCCATGTTTGTGTGCCGACGTTCCCCGGAGGTCAAAGACAGCAAGCAACCGAAGTAATTACCACAGTCCCCCCACCAAAGCAATAACAACATAAATAGTTATGTAATAAAAAAAAATCTAGAAATGAATCTACTTGTCATGAAATACAAAATGAAACAGATGCTCGACCTTCACGATGAGCGGCCCGCTCCCACCGAGCCGGGGTGCAGACCGGCCTAGGCCGATCGGCGTTCGAAAGGGGCGACGGGCCAGCTTAATCTAGCTCTCGCGTGACTTCGGTCTAAGTTGCCGGAGATAGGATGGGGAAAGGCTTGCGAAAAGAAACTCCTCACGCTAGTCGATCCCGCCGTCGCATCCCGTAAGCCATGTCCCAAGGTTGTTGCCGCTCCTCCCATCGCGCCTTTCCTCGTCCTTGTCGATGTCCCACGTCACATGGAGGGCATGGGGGGGCATGGTGAGGGGGGGGAGGGGGGGGCAACCATGTAGAAAAAGCTAGCGCTCCTCCCACCGCGCTTAAAAATCCCCCCCACCATTTCCTAGGCTTTTACTAGTTGGGCAAACAGCCAACAACCGTACCCTCCGTCCATCGTTCGGGCGTTCGTCAAGCAGCTTTCATTGTTTCGAGTGCGAGCCTCTTCGCTTCCCCGGGTTCGCACTCTCCTACAAAAGGTGTGCTTAGCGATAGTGGGTAGCCGTAATGTAGGGCATGGTCGCCGTTGCCAAATAAAAAAAACCGCAAGGGTACGAACACGATTCGAAACCCTCCGTATATGGTTTTCCGGCGGCGGATGCTCCTTAGGATCGCCGCCGCTAGACCTCGCCGCTTCTCCCGTCGCGAAAGCCCTCCTCGTTGCTGGTATCGTGATGGCCCCCCTTGGGTCTGTTAATCCATGTACACACGGAATGGCATGGAGGGGGTTAGAACCGCCGCTTCCCGGAACGGAGCTGTACGCCTTATCCAAGTACCGCCAAAAGTCGGTACCCGATAGGAACATATTGTGTATATGAACCCATCGCATCGCATCGCGACTGAGCGGCGAACACCTATAGCGAACACCTATAGGTGGAGGGCCAAGACTCCCCCGGAGTCTAGCGTACAGATATGTCCATTAGTAGTCCTACGGAGGGATATGTAAACACTCCCCCTTAATGGACAAACTCCGGCCGGTGCCCTAGTAAACCCCGCATAAACGCGGAGGGCCCATAATCTGTTAATCCATTTACACACGGAATGGCATGAAGGGGGTTAGAACCGCCGCTTCCCGGAACGGAGCTGTACGCCTTATCCAAGTACCGCCAAAAGTCGGTACCCGATAGGAACATATTGTGTATATAAACCTATCGCATCGCATCGCGACTGAGCGGCGAACACCTATAGCGAACACCAATAGGTGGAGGGCCAAGACTCCCCCGGAGTCTAGCGTACAGATGTGTCCATTAGTAGTCCTACGGAGGGATATGTAAACATGGTCAGCTCGACGTCAACATGTTGGTCGACGAGTTACGAGCGCCCTTCCCTAGCGCCCTTCCCTAGCGCCCTTTCCGGCTGTCCGCCTCCATTTCCAAAACCCTCAATCCAACACTGATCCGTTCGTGCCCTCGTCAAAGACGTTTTCACACATGCATGACTCATCCCCCAAATGTGACGCGATCTGAGGAGTAATCAGTCGCGAGAAACAAATCAGATGGGCGGAACGGGAGATTTTGGCGCTAGTAGTGTACATGTATTATTTTTTAAAGCTCTCCGTACATGGTTTTCTCGACAAATCCCGATCGCGCGGATCGCAGTTGTCGGTTTACCCAGCCTAGGCCCTTGCCGTGCCATGCATGGCACGACAATAGGGTTACCAACGCCAACCACGGAGAGGTGGGGCCGAGTGCCGACGGGTATGCAAGCGCACACCCCTTCGGGGCCAACGCCACTGCGCCGCCGGCGGGCGCGTGTATGCGTGAGTTAAACTGCGTCTTGTACGTACCGGGAGGTACACTTAGTACATTATAGCGGCGCGCCCGGCGGCGACGGCATCGGAGGGGGCTGCGCTCGCAGGCCCGTCAACACTCGCCCCCATCTCCTCGTAGTGGGCGTTGGTAAGTCTACCGCCGTACTATGCGTAGCACTATAGTCGGCTTAGTGGGATGAGCTAACAACTCCGATCCGAGCGATCAACAGCTCTCAAGTCTTTTAGCACTGCGACTTGTGTGCTCAAAGACAAGAGCACGGCATCTTCCAACTCCACGAGGTCCGATCGGCCACCTACCTCCGAATCCATGAAACCATCACTACGAGCCCCGCCGGCTCCGCCGCACGCACTGCCGTCAACAATGGCTTCATCCCCGTCACCACCTCCATCCTACCACGGCATGACCCTCTGTCGTGGTCCTCCCCTTCGCCACCTTCAACAATGATCCCATTAAACACGACCTCGATACGCTCCCTACCGGATAATTCTCCCTCCATACACACCCCCACCTCCCCGGCACATCCATCATATGCGACACCGACGGTCACGCTTCACCACCCTCGCAGGCCCTCGCATCCGACACATTTTCCCAGCTCCTCCACCCTAATCTCACCCGCCGCACATTCGAAGAGGAAGTATACCGTCTCGTAACACGAATCGGCTCCCTCTCCGACATTCACTCGCCCAAAACACAAAAAAACTACACGTAATCGTTGGCCACTAGGGAAGACTTCTTAACATCATTTGGACTTACATTCCACAGTGAAATAAGCAAATTCTACTCCGGCCCTCTCAATACATCATTCAACTTCCACACATGTCATTTGATGTACCCAGAAGACGTTGAATTCTCCTCTAACGGAAGTAACGCGCCACACACACAGTACGGCACCAAAATGTCGTCAACCCTTAATATGACCACGAATGCATGCACCATGCCACGGAACACGCCATCACCGTCGCCCGCATCACCTCGCCCCACTCCCCAACCGCCACACTCATCATCCTTTCTCGATGGGATAACACACGTTGTACTGACGCAGCAAATACATCAACTACCCATACACTCACCACCTATGTATCCTCCCCAACGACGCAGCAACCTCCTCTCACCCTACCTCTCCGATAACCCCACACCTTTCGGAGCCCGTACCCCCACCCCCACATCGTTAGGAACCCATTGTAAGGTCGACATTTATGTCGTCGCTTACTCCCTCGCCATGACCACCCTCCCTTCATACTAATCCCTCACAAAACTACACAATTTGAAGTTTGAAATTGTTTACAACATGTGCCGGCAAACTGAACCGACTGTTGTCTCTCGGGCCTCTCTACCAAGCCATACACGACTTATAAGCGAGTTTAGCCCGGGTCTCTTCGACCAGGTACACCTATCGACACACCTAGCTTCACTGTGTGTCGACGTTCCTCGGGAGTTAAAAAACTATAGGCAATCGCAGCAATTGCCACAGCCCCCCCGCCTAAGCAGTAATAGCGTAAATTTTTGTGATCAAGAAAACAGATCAAAAAATAAATCCACTTGTCGAGAAATGCAAAACTAAGCAGCTGCTCGACCTTCACGATGCACGGCCCGCTCCCACCGAACCGGGGTGCCGACCGGCCTTGGCCGGTCGGCGTTCGGGAGGGACGACAGGCCCGCCTAATCTTGCCCCCGCGTGACTTCGGTCTTGCCGAAGATAGGAGGGGAAAGGCTGGCAAAAAAACCCTCCTCGCGTGGTCGCTCGTCCATCCCGCCGCCGCATCCCGTAAACCCCGTCCCAAGGTCGTAGCCGAGTCCACCGACCCGACGGTCCTCCTTGTCGAGGTCCCCCGTCACCTCGAGGGCAGGTGGCGGGGACCGAGACACACATACATAAGAAAAACTGGCGCTCCTGCCTCCGCGCCTAGATTTTCCCCTCTCATTTCCTCGGTTTTCCTCTATCTGGTACCCGGGTACCTGTCGGATAGTCCGGCCTATGGCCGTACCCTCCCCCCCCTGTGATCTTGCGTCCACCGAGCAGCCTTTGTTGAGCGGGGGCCTCCGCGTTCACTCGGGCCCACGCTCAAGAAATCTTTAGGTCTGTCGGGGTAATGTGACTTCGTACATGCACTTTCGTGGTCCGGAACTTCCCGACATTGATGGAGGCGTATGATCGCATTGATTGCTACATCGCGTGTAATGCATGGAGCATACAAACGGGGAGGTGAAACAAGGCTACCGTCAAGGCAACAACCACAAAGGACAACGCATCACATGCACGGGCAAGCTCACGCTGATGAGCAAGATTTGGCAAGTTCTCAAGTGTAACACCCTGATGGCGCATCATGGAGACATGCATGGACCGCCCACCGTGTCCAATCACACATGCCCAAGCGGAAGCCATGTGCAATCAAGCTAAAATTAAAGGAGCATGCAACAAAACGGATCAAAAAGTGAAATGATATAACATATTCAAATTGATAATGATGTGCAATTATTCACTTTAGCATATATATATCATATATATTATATAACTATCTATGTGTGTATGTTTTGTATGCCAACCGTGAATGTCACAGCCGGGCGCGAACGCATTCATAATTTGCCCGTCTAGCCTCCATGTGAGAAATTACGCGTAGCTTTTCATTGCATAGCTTATATTTTGGAATTAAATGCGGACCGCACCTAATGCCCTCGGTGTCGTTAGTGAACCCTAATGTGTAGATGTAGGCTCGTTCATCTATGTCGTCATCCATGAAATCATAGGTGTTGGTGTTGTCCCCTGTGCCCTCCTCCCATAGCTCATGCCGCCGTCGCTTCTCCCGCAGTTTCTATGCATTCCTAGCAAGACGCCTCAAATGCAACACTGCATCTTCTCCCTCAGGACCTTCCCACCTCTCCCCAGACCTTCCCATCTCCCTTTAAGGAGGAGGTGGGTTTGGTACGGAGCAGTCCTAGTCCCCCGCAACCCCCCAAAATGTGTAGGAAGTCATTGCCACATACAACATGCAGTTCGCCCATCAAATACGCATGAGGTCGAAATAGCTGGATTTATGGGCCACGCCGACCTGGATTCCATAGTGACGGGGTAGTCCTCACGGAGTTGCACGTCACTGCTGGGCGGGGCCGACACGATGGCAGTGTGGAAGCGCAACGTGCCTCGTGTTCTACGCAGCGTGCTACCTTTTTTCGACGGGGTCTCCATTACCTCCACGGAAAGCAAAGGGAGAAGAGTGACGATGTCGCCGTTGTCCGTCAACCGAACGCACCAACGTGTAACCGACACAACAACACTTGACTGCCCACCACCGGCATTAAGTGCGTTTACAATAGAGCTGAGAACTCAATCTCCTTGCTTCCATGATTAAGTTCCCCAATCCCACCCCTCGCGCGCTCACATGCTCACATGGCTACCGACTCGACACACCGGCCACAATCGCACCATGGTCGACCCCTATGGCGGCCAAGTTCCGCGAGCTACGTGGAATTGACTACCTCGGCACTATCGCTATTTGCCTCCTCAGTAACTCCCTCGCCCCTACCACATACGTGAACTACGAAAGCGCGCTCCGCCAATTCTGCATTTTCTGCGACAACAAAAGCATCCGCCCCCTGTATACCACACCCGCTACGATGATCCGCTACACAGCATGGCTCAGCCAGCTCGGCACGGTTACCGCCGGTTCCCTTCAACCCTACTTCTTTGTTGTCAACAAGATCTTCCGGGACCACCCGCTGCCACCCATCGCCATCGGCGAGCTACTCGTGGACTCTTGACGTGGCCTCGAAATGCACATGCAGCGCCTCACTACAACGACGGCACGACTGCCACTCCCGGCCCCGCTCGCCCTCAAAATTTTACAGGCCGCGGCCGAGGTTCGAAAAACCCTATTGTGGACACCCTCGTCGCAACCCCTTATCGACCTTTTCCGCGCCTCGCTCGCTGTTCGCGTCAAGTGCACTTTCTTTTGCCGCGCAGAAACGGGAGTACGTTGCCTTAGCGGCGACCTAACTGTGGATTGCCCCTCTCATCAAATTTGCCTCTTCGTGCTTAGATTCAAAGACGTCTAGCGACGCGACAACGCCGACAAGCGAGTCATGGCCGTCCCCATCGACGCATGTCAACCCTCTACTCGCCGACCTTTAAGACTACTACCTCCGCAAGATTACCGCTTTCTGCGCCACCGATTGCAACTGCCCCCCCGTGTTGCTATCTATAGTTTCACTCTTGTGAGCCCTCCGCAGAGTGGCAAGCGGCAGCAACCCTCTCCGCATGGCGAGAGCTAGACTACAACGCCCTCGGGGCCACAATACAAGGTAGGCACCCGCCGGCTTCAAGTGGACATTGTACATCCGACCCGCGGAAGGGAGTCGCTTCCGCCACTAGCTGCATCGGCGCGCCCCTCCCCGTCGTCAAATACATGGGTGGCTAAGCCACAACAACTCCGTCACCGAAATAGAATGTATCGACCCAACCTTGACCCGAACCTTTAGCAGTGTGGCTTTCTTTGGCTCCCTCGCCCCTCGCCCCTCGGCCCTTGCCCGCCAGCCGCGTTAGACTAGGCTGTGCAAGTTTTCGGCTTTAGGTTACTTGCGAACGTGACCTAGGGTGAATGGTACTATGTATTTGAATATAGAGGCTTATAAACCCAACTCCCATGTGTACGGGACCGTAGCTCGCGCGGTTAATGGTACCGATAGTAACGGCGCGTCATCACACCTCCACGACAACCAACTTGTTTGGCCCAACCATTCACCGGATAGCACCCTAATTGTTAGTTCTAGCTAGCCCTAGCCTTATAAGCCAGATCTAGGGAAGAGTCTGGCACTCTCTACTTTCGCGCTCAGCCAATCTTCGAGCGACCCCACCCGCCCAACTTGGTAATTATATGCGCTAATCTTCCCCGCCATGCCATGCCTGTGGTGGTCTTCTGCCCATATTGTAAATAACACAACATATTTGACAAATTTTCTGTAGGGTTAATAGATAAATCTATTCGCAAACAGTCTCAAATAGTACTTGACGGCAGTGCATAGGTATGTCGCCGCCGTTGAGGGCAGCGGACGACGCGTTTCATCAGCGACAACTACTATGAATGAATACGGAAGCTGGCTTGTGAAAAACCATTCTTGCCACACTCTCTGCTGACTTTCTCTTCACGACACCTGTGCGAAGATGGATGAGACACCACCAGTGACAGCGAAGGACAATATGCGGGAGATAATCACTCTGGCCAGAACAACCGACGAGGACGGTTCTACTACTCCGCCCAGAAGGCGGGGACGCGGCCGCCAAGAGCCTTTAACTCGTGAAGTCCGTTGTAGCCCTTCAGTTGAGACTACCCAACGACCTCGACGTGAGGCTCCACAACAAACTTCCTTCACCCCGCAGTGTGATACCGGTATACAGCAGGCTTCTGACTGTTCTGACAGCCAGATAAGGCACAGTCCACCTGCTGCAGGTGCACCAGGAACTAGTCCTCCAAGAAGCCCTCGTCCCGTCGTCAGCGACGTTGATCTTCATTGCTCTGACACTCCGGCTCCGCCGGCATACGCACCGCACAATACTAAGCCCAAGCTTTTCCCACGCCAGCATCACCAACGACAAAACTCAGCTGATTTGGACGGCATGGCAGCGAGAGGATTCCCTGAAACGGAGAGTAGAAGGACTGAGAATTTTGCCGAGCTCGATGTTGAGCGCGCCGTGTTAGTGGAGGCACAGGCTCAGCAGGCTCAGGCTGATGCCGCTGCTGCAGCAGCTACTGCCACTGCGACCGCCAACTGTGCTATGGCGTGGTTTCTGAATCAGCAGCAAGATACTACTACAGCAGCCCAGGAGCACCACCAGCGGCGACAACGGGCACGGGACAAGGGTATTTTTTCGCCGCTTGTGATGGGTTCGCGCGTTGAAGACGAGATCTCGCCGCCTGTACTTCCTATTCGCCGGCCGATTCCCTCTAGGCGGGACACCACCTCTGCTCGGGGTTTGCGGCGCCGTCTCGTAGGTTTCCCCGTCGAGGAGGGATACGCCGCCTACGGCCCGGAACCATTATTACATAGGAGTAGCACCAGAGGGTTTTTACCGTCTGAGAACTCAACCGAAGATGTGGCGTGGTTGAGCCTACCACTGTCAATGAAGTGCCAGCTCCTCGACCTAGCTGCTGAGCTTGACTCGCCGCTGCTAGATGTTCTGGATGAATCGATCAAGCTCCTCACTGCTTCCCTCCGCAGTCGCAGCAGCGGTGGTATGTGGCATCATCACAGCTCTCGTCGAGCCGCTGCGGAGGTACGTACCGTCGACTATGGATGACTATCGTCACGCAATATGAATTACCGCGCGATGACTTGACGCGAGTGGCTCCGGCGTCTCCCTGAATAAATATAATAATGATATATTAAATATAGCAAATTAATGGCATATGGCGTTCGTGTCGTTCATACCGGGTACCGTGCATTGTCGCGGTCTGTTCTTGCTATCGCAATATCAATTAGCGATATAATCCTAATTATCCCGAGCGGCAATATTAGTGCTCCCAGGTACCGTACCCTGGATTAATTGAATTAACATCTCCACTACCCTGCCTGGGGACCTGCTGGATATTTTGTTATTTTTTGGTACCTCTACCTATTTTCTTTCTATGGCAATAACTCGTCCAAATAATCCTTATTACCGAACGGCAATAATATTATCAGTGCTTCCAGGTACCCTGGATTAATTAAATTGACGTCGCAACTACCCTGCTTTGGCGGAGTCTGCTGGATGTTTGTTTGATGGTCGGTACCTGTATGTCATTGTCGCTCGCGGTCTTTTCTTCCTCTAGCTAGGAATAACTCATCATAATCCGTATTACTGAACGGCAATAATATCAGCAGTGCTTCCAGGTACCCTTGATTAATTAAATTGACATTGCTGCTCCCCTGCTTTATTTGGCGGAGCCTCCTGGATGTTTTTTTGATGGTCGGTACTGGCACCTGCATGTCGTTGTCGCTCGCGGTCTTTTCTTCCTCTGGGAATAACTCATCCTAATCCGTATTACCGAACGGCAATAGTATCAGCAGTGCTTCCAGGTACCCTTGATTAATTAAATTGACATCGCTGCTCCCCTGCTTTATTTGGCGGAGCCTCCTGGATGTTTTTTTGATGGTCGGTACTGGTACTCGAATGTCATTGTCGCTCGCGGTCTTTTCTTCCTCTGGGAATAACTCATCCTAATCCGTATTACCGAACGGCAATAGTATCAGCAGTGCTCACAGGTGCCCGTACCCTGTATTCACACCATCGCTACCACCCTGGCCTGCCTCGGAACCTGCTGGATGATGTGTACTTGTGTGCACGCGCCGCCCTGTAGACGCGGTACAGGTACCTGTACATATCACCGCTTGATATGTTTGTGTAGTTTTCACACCCTCGGCTTGGCATATTGTACGGACAGATATCCAACACTTCACGCTTTCACCATCGTACCCGTACCCGTAGCAATATTTTCAGCGCTGTGATTTACATGTGACGCTGTATTTCATCGCGAGTCAGTTCGCCTGCATCACGGTCCATTTGCGATATGTTGCATTCTCGGCGTGGCTTAAGAGTTTCCTTAGTATAATCTGCTAGGTTTATGCACAATGTAGTGCTTTCCTTTTGCTGTGCTTTGGATTCCGTGATCCTCTTGTCACTCTTGCCCTCTTGTTTCCCCTCCCACTTTCCCTGTCCGTGCTCATCTGGTTCTTCTTGTAAGCAAGATATCCATTTGCGATATGCCATAAATCAATAGCAGAAGTGGAATTAAATGTATCAAAGTCCTTAAACAATCGCATAGTTAATATGGTATGTTTATTTTTCGTTAATCGCTATGTATGATTTTGTGACAGTAAAGATCTTATTTCTGAAGCCCTGCTGAGAATACGCCCAAATTAAAGGGGCCGGGGAAAGAGGCAAGCCGAGCGCGCAAGGGATAGTCCCCCGCAGCCAGTGCGGTTCTTTGATCATAAACCATGCAAGCACCACGTTGAATGGACATGCGACATGCTTCATTGATGGTTGTCATATATCTGCAGCAGGGATAACAGTTTTCTGACCACATTCACCTATTGCCGATATTCTGATATATTGCTGTCACTCTGGTTGATTGAGCCTTTCGAATTGCGATGAAACAAAAGTTCGGGTAGTTTCCTACCACCCTGCCACACAATCTGACGAAATTGATTGACGAAGCCGAGAAAACTCTCGACGTCAATGTTTTGCGTTAATCCTTTCACGTGTACCCGTAGCACTACTTGCTTGTAAAAATCTAAGATTATGTGTGTTTCCATATTTTATTTCTCGTCTCCCAACAAGGATAGTAGATTGCAAGAGGCACCTTAGGAACGTGGACAGGGGAGGAAGGGGGGGGGGGGGACCAACAATGACATCCAACATATATGTATCTCTTTAATCCTTTTTTAATTTATCATCTCTAACAATAGTAAGGGAAAACAAATTACAAACGAAAGCATTGGCAACCACCACGAGGATATGAAAGTAGACAAAACCTCGCAACCCTAAGGCCGCATGACTCTGTAGTAAGGAGACCTTTGGTTGCTATCACTGTAAATAGGAATGGTACAAATATTCCCTTACATCCTGCTTCGCGGGCGTTGTTTCGTCCGCGTTTTCGGTGTTCGTTTTTTGTGAATTTAGTACCACTCTTTTAATTCTGTGAAAGACATATTAAGTTTTTGCACGAGTCACGATTACAAAATCTGCTAGCTGTGTGTCAGCTGTGTGCAATCTGAGAGCTTCCCTATGGCCGCAGTGAAAAGATACACTGAGATGGGGGTGCGACGAGGTGATACGCGTCGGAATTGCCACTGACGCACAAGAGGTAGTGCATCGTTAACGATGTGTACCCAATGCAGACAGACAGATAGAAAACGAGAACCCAACGAATACGACACAATTATGTGATGGAAATTATTGAACGCGTAGCTTCAAATGAGGAAATCCAAGCACGTGCTGGGGCAAAGTACTTAATTGCCAATATTCAAAATCTGCCATGGCAATTGTTCTTGCATTTATTTAAATCTGAACATTGCAATCGGTGTCCTTCCGCGTTAATGTTCATCCAGCGCTATTCCTCGCGTATGCTAACTCGCGGTGTCTCCTATGCCGTACTTAAGCATGTGCAAGCAACATGCGGCCGCGCCACTCTACCTACGTCTGAGGCCCCCTAATCCGCCAGTTCAAGACTGCATGTTTAAATTAAAAGCTCTTTAAATCTGATCCCTGTTAACAATGGCGTGACAGTAGATTTTGCTCCTCTCCTTTTGCAGATGGGTGTCTGTGGACTACCCGCGGAGCACCATCCCAAGCGCAGCGTGTGGGAGGCCAGCACAGAGGTTTTCAACGCTGCTCAAAAACTTGCTTACAGCTTTCCTGATGTGGGCGTCTCGCTCGTGGTCACACCTCCCGACAGGAGACAGCTGGTCTTTAGCACGGACGGGATGGCATGCGGTGATCACACCGAACCAGATGAGCAGCGGCTTCAACGGTCATCACACCCTGCCACAAACGGCGAAGCTGTGAATGATCCCCGAAGACGGCGCGCTGATGAAGCGGAGTTGTGGCAGAGTCGCAGATTGCATTCCCGCCGCGTGGATAATCGCCAGGAGTACCCAATAGATCCGGCACGCATTGGTGAGCTGAAGGATATGCCCTCCTCCCCGCAATCCGTAATGTAGTAGAGTGCCATGCAGCATGTCGGGCTTCCCTGTCCGTAAAGACTTACACTCATACTTATTATGTCATTCAAGGTAGTGCAATGATATGAATCATGGAATAATACGTGATGTAACACCCATCTGAACTCTGAGTATTTGATCACTTGCTATGTTTTAGTAGATGCTTTACTCGCTGTTCAGGGTTTTGCCAGGAAAAGTTGTAGTGATACTTGCACCATTTACTTGCGAAGTCGGTCAGTATTTTTCGCGGCAGTGCAAAAGAAACTGATCCGGCTGTGACTATGCTTGTATGGGAGACTTTGTACATGCATGTATACTTTTTGCATGTAGATGCGTAAAGCAACTACGTAGTACTGCCATGCCGCATCACTTGGATCCCCCTCGTCATAGATTCGCAAAATACATCCGTCGGATTTCTCTCTTAAACATACTTTATGCGTGTTTCGCAGGGGGTTCTCTGCAGGACCAAACCGATTGCCGCAGTAGCTTGAAAGACACCGCTACCGTCCTAAGGCGCGAGAACATCCTTGCTGACAAGCGTAGGGGGGAGTACGAAGATGCGGGGACGGAGGCTCGAGATGTAGATTGTCGCGATGACCGTGAACATGTCGTGGTTGGGAGGAGACATGGCTTCAAGCGCAAAAACAGGGGAGAAGGTGCGAGTGGACCAATGAGTGGAGAGTACTGCCAAAAATCCAACGGAAGGAAGGTGGCTCAAGGCTCAGGAGAAGTTCGGCCCAGTGCAGACTCAATGGAGACTTGCAGTGAGGCGTCCGACGATGGTGAATCCTCTCGCAAGCAAAATGAGCCTAAGAAGCAGATTTTCAGGCAGCGGTGGACGCAGGCGCAGATGCAGGAGCTGCGGAGAGTGGTCCTTTCTTATCCTGTGTCCTACGGGCACTGGGATGAGGTGTTTGAAAAGAGCGAGATACTGCGTGCGTCGCACTTCACAGCAGAAGCAGCTCGGAAAAAGGCCATGCGAATGGGTCTTCTGAGATGAATGTATCGCTACTTGTTTATGTAAATGCGACCAATTACATGATTTTCGGAGATTTGAAGCGTCGTATTTTTCTCGTGGAAACTGTTGTGCAAGCTTATCATAGGCGGGCAGTCCTACAGCAGCAAGGGAGCACGAACAGAGGGATCAAGTAGCTTGGCTCCTTTACTGTCAAGCACCTGGTGGGGACACCAGGCGAGTAGGCAAATGTTCAAGGTGAACACTTCAAGGCAAATTGTAACTAAGTCATTATGACAAATCGCAAAAATGTTAAATCGTGTGAAACGCGCCGCATTTTGATGCATATTAGCCAATAGACGCTACTAATATCCGGAATGCTTTTTTGATTTTTTTTAATGTTAGCGTGAATTCATGCAACGTCTTTCTGCTGCTCTTCATGGCACTCTGGATTCCTATCTCCGCGACGCTTTTCAGGACGGCAGTGCTGTCGCTGTGGCATGCCTTCCTGTTCCTCGTGCTTAGGTTTTTTCCTCTTTAATTTCAACTTTTGGCTTGGTGGCCTCCACTCCTTTTTTCTTGTAAGGAATTCTTTTTTTCAATGTTAGCGCATATACGAATAGCGGGTATTGAGAAGCCTGGCTAGTAGGATATGTGACTTAGCTCACGTGGGGACTGTTTGCATATTTTCGATATTTTCACACCGCATATTCATTAGGATAACACACTACAGGTGGGATGAATTACTAAGTATCGCGGTGGAAGTCGCCTATCAATACCATACTACTATCACACGCACGTCGACTTTGACACAAGCAGAGAATTGGGGTCGCCGATTGGATGCTTGGTTTCGAGAACACATATGGCCTACTTGTACGCACCAGCCCGGCGAAAAAATTCTACCCGTCAGCCTTAGAATTGACACCAAGGATGTCATGAAGCCGACCCCCACCGCTAATGTCCTCTAGTCTCAAACGCAACGTTTTAAAATTTACGGGGACCTGTCAATCTAAATGAAAACGGTTCACAATCACCAGCAGCTATGTAATTGAGGCTGTCTAAGGACCCTCCCGCATATGCTAACTTAGTCCGTTGCACACTCCACAAAAGTCTGGACATGCATTATGTTAAACATAAGCAATTAAGAACACGCCCTCCTCTCACCACGTCAAGCACGACGACACCCGAGTACCGCCCAATTGTAGGAGAGCCGGGAAGCAAGTAGTTGGCAATCATCCGGTATGGTTAGACCTCAGCTTAAAGCGAATGTTGTCGGTGGAGTTAGTTGGATTAAGCCCGTAAATTCCCAGGAAATTGCCTGAACTACACACGTCGTTCTGAGCGCCACACTTGGGCATCACTGAAGCGCCCATACCAAGCTGCGTATTGCTCCGTGTTCCACATAACCGTATCTTTAGGGACTTGTTAGAGGGGGTTTGGAGGCGTGGGTGCCGTGTTCAATGCGCGAGGTTTGGTTTGCGAATGTGTGAATAGAGCACGGAAGTTCACGCCGCAGGCACGGGCGATATTTTCAGAAAGCAAGCAAGTCAAAACACACATGAATAAAGTTTGGATAAACACTACACGCTGTAAATAGACGAGGGCGATCGGCTTTGATGAGGGGTGAGGTTCAACCTGGCCGTTTGGGACGCATCGCGTTGACGGTGGTGTTTGGAAGCCTTGGGTATGTAGTGCTTTAGCCAACCACACCCGACCCACGCGTGGCACACGCGCGATTCGCAGCTGTCGGGAAAGCCATGTACGGAGGGATTTCTATTTTTTGGAATATGAGCGCTACCAGCGCCAAGATCTCCCGCTCGGCCCGTCCGAGATATGATTTTTCAATACCAAATACTACTAAGGTACCGTCCCATTGGGGGGGGGGGGATGGAGCATGTATCTTCAAGAGTGTGTGGTGGCGAGGGGGTACGGACGGATCAGCGGTGGGACGCGGGTGTTGGAGCTGGCGGCGTAAAGCCGGGAAGCACCGCTAGGGTATGGCGCTCGCTCGACGTCGACGAGCCCGCTGACGTCTAGCCGGCCGAAAGGGAGCACCACGACATCATCAGCGAGGAGAACTGTCGCGATGGGAGGCGCGGCGAGGACAAGCGGCGAGGTGATCCGCAGAATCAGCCGCCGCCGGAGAACCTGGCACGGAGGGTTTGAATGATTCCGCACCCCCGTGGCCTTATTGATCATGCTATTGCGACCGTGCACTACTACTCCCCCGCTACTCACTATCGCTAGGCACACCAAACATTAGAGAGTGCGAGTCCAGATAAGCGCGGAGGCTCGCACTCGAAACAAGGGTGCTTGATGGACGCGCAAACTGTGGGTGGAGGGTTCGCTCGCTAGTTGATGTTTTTCGCTAGCCTTTCCCCTCCTTTCTCCGGCAAGACCGAAGTCATGTGGGAGCTAGATTTGGCTAGGCCGTCGACCCTCTCGAAGGCCGATCGGCTTGGGCCGGTCGGCATCCCGGCTCGGTGGGAGCGGGCCGTGCATCGTGAAGGTCGAGGAGTAGCATTCATTTTGTATTCTTGACAAGTGGATTTATTTTAGATATTTTTTCTTGATAACGAATGTATTTTTTGTTGTTTCTGCTTATTAGGCAGGGGGACTGTGGCAATTATTGTTGTTGCTTACAGTTTTTAAACCTCCAAGGAACGTCGGCACACATTGAAGATAGGTGTGTCCATAGGTGTACCTGGTCGGAGAGTGCCCGGCCAAATCGTTCTCCTACGTGTCCTCGATGGCAAAGTATTGATGGCCGTTAGACAACAATGGGTCCAGTTTGCCGATACTTGTTTTAGTATATTACAATTACAATTTCAATACATACGCGATTTCGCTCGTGCGTTTCCCCCACAACGGCCTGCCCAACACCTCCTCCCTCCGTCGCCTATGCATTATATTTGCGCGACCGTCGCATAAGCAATCATGTAGCGGTGTTGTGCGCCCGTTACTATTTTCGTTCAACCAACATCACGGCGTTTGGTTGAAAGAGCGTGCCGCGGGGGTGCGGGCGCGATATAGCCCCAAATACACAAGCTCGATAGTGCTCGTAGTCGCCCCCGTTATTTAAAATTTGAAATTGTTTACAACATGTACCGGGTGAAACCGGCTGTTGTCTTTGGCCCTCCCTTGTATGTGCCGTTAGTGGTCTTAAATTAACAAGAGCTAGACCGTGAACCACTTGTAGTAGCGATACCGTCTAAAACATACACGTAACCAGGTATTTATGATTTTTTTGATCTATACATAATTTTTTTTGGATACAGTTTAAAATGTCGCTAGTCTCCACGAAGCGCAGCCTGCTTCAGCCGCTGCGAGGTAGCCGATCAGCTAAGCCGGTCAGCTGGTGGTGGTCGAGTCGGACCTGCCTGACCTCTGCTCATGTGCGACTCCGGTCGTGCCGGAGTTGGGGGGGAAAGGCAGGATAAAACACCCCTCGCTCAAGTCGCCGACGGTCCCGACTCGATCCTTGCACATCCATGTCCGAGATATTAGTCGCTCCTCCCGGCGCAACTCGCCACCCAACTTAGCCTTCTCTCGTCCTGCGGGGGATGGAGAGAGAAAATAGCTAGGCCACAGACGGTGTCCGGCTGGCTCTCTTGCCCCCGAGCCAGATTTTCTCATGTCCCATGTCCATTTGCCGTCTGTTTCTACCAATTGAAATTGAAATTGTTTACAACATATACCGTATGCGCCGGTTTACATCAAATACCGTATGCGCCGGTTGCTGTCTCTGGGCCCTCCCAACTATGCCATACATGAAACTTACTAGTCAGGGCTATACCGTTAACCACCTAAATCCAACCTCTCCAAGGGTGTTCGGGGGTTTTATTGCCCCCGGGGGAGGGTGCGATGCAGGGTGAAGATGGAGTGCAATCAAGGGCGTGCGAAGGTGCAGTGTGCGGGGGCGCGGCGAGAGGTCGTGCGGGACTTGATGTGGTATACAAGTAGGAGACGGTGTAGCCATTGGACAGTGTGCGTGTGGAGTTGTGCGAGTATGCGAGATGTTTCGAGTCGTGCTTTAGAGATGAGTTTGTCAGGAGGGTCGGTGCGGAGGGTGAGGAGAGAGGTGAGACTTGCAATGGTGGATGAGTGCGGCGTGCCCGTGCTGCTCGTGACGATGGGAAGGATGTCGACCTCGGTACCTGGCCAGTGGACGCGGGTGGCATTTGCGAGGGGTGTGTATTTGGCTCGAATCAGATGGGTTGTTTGGGAGAGGTTGTGGTATGTGCAGTATTTCCATTCTCCTATATGAATCTTTTTGATGGACGAGTAGCGGCGGCGACCGTTTGTGTGACCGACGAATCGAGGTTCGAGGAGGCGGATAAAGTCAGGTTTGTGCGCGGGGGGTCGTAGCGCGGGGGGGGAGAATCTCGGGGGGGGGGATGGCGTGGCACGAGGTTAGGGAGTCGGGTGAGAGACCTTCGTCAGCAGCAACAAGTCGGGTGGGCATGTGAGTGGGGTGGGGGGGTGATAGTCAAGAGGGGTGTGGGTGAGTGTGGGGGATGTAAATGAATTGATGGGTTTGTTACCGAAGTCCGCAGTGATGGTCTCCCATCGACCTCCGTTGTGGCGTTCTAAGAGGGAGAGTAGGAGTTGCAACGCGCTGTTGTGTTGGTCATGTCTTAGGCCAGACATGGTGGGGCAGTTACCGGCCATGTGGCCATTGCTAGTGGATTGGCCACACATGGGGCAGCGCAGGGTGGGGTTGTGTGTGAGAAGGCGGGTGTTGTGGACTCCCCACATGAATTCTTGCTTGGGTGAATTGGATGTTGGTGAGTGTTGTGTGTTTTTTGTGGAAAGTGAAGTCGGCGCCATCCTCCGCGGCGCGGGTGAGGAGGGCACCGTGTTTGGATGTTTGCGAGAGGGGTGTGTGTGTGTGTTTGGTGCTGCAGGTGTGATCGTCAGCTTTGAGGTTGGTGTATCTGTAGGGTATGGGTTCCCCTAGGGTTTGTGGAATGAGGGTGTATGGCGAGGTCCAGCGGCCTATCGACACGTCTGAACCTGTGGTGTAAGTTGCGTCGGGTGGGTGTCCATCCGCGACTTGGTTAGCTAGAGTGTCTGCGAGGTCGTTTCCTAGAGAGTGGTTGTGTGCTTCAATTTTGCCGAGGTGTGTGCGGATACTTGCGTCGCAGCGGGTTTTGAAGGTGTGTGTGATGGAGAAGAGTGTGTCGCGGTGGATGTTGTGTCTGTAAGCTGATGGGCAGTTTAAGTAGCCTTGAATGAGGCGGAGGGAGCACGCACTGTCTGTAAGAAGGTGGGTATGGCCAAGTTGGAGGCCTATGTCAATGCCTGCTAATTCAGCGCGATTGATAGTGTGGGAGGGAGGGGTAGAGGTCACCAGAATTTTATTGCGGGTATCCGAGGCGGGGTGGGTTTCCGCTGCTCCGAGGGGGGAGTTGCCTCCCTTTCTGGAGCCGTCTGTGTAAACGAAGTCTTGCCAATTCCAAGCAAGAACTCCTCTGGTGGGGGGGTATGTTAGTTGCATGCGTTCTTGGAGGGGGTAGGTAAGGGGGTGGGTGGGGTTGGGGGGGAGGTGGTAGATGCTTGCTGAGTGTGGTGAGTAGGAGTCGGTGAGGTGTGGAGGTGGGATGGTAATGATGGGGTTGGGGAGGTGAGTGTCGTAGATAGACTCGAGAGTGTTGTGGAGTGCGGTCATGGCTGTGTGTGAGGGTAGGGTGGAGAGGGCTAGGGGGTTAGCGACGAGGTAGATGTCGACCATCCAGCGTGTTCCGAATGGGGTAGGGATGGGGTGGCCAGTGTGTTGGTCGGTGGGTAGGAAGGTGTTTGCGTCGTTGGGAAGGGTGTAGAGGTGGTGTGTGTAGGGGGGGGGGGGGGGGTTGATGTATTTGGAGTGGCGGTATGGTGCGTGTTCCCATCGGGGGAGTATGAGGATGGTTGCGCAGGGTGTGTGAGAGGTTGTGAGGTGTGCGCTGGTGATTGCGTGTTCCATGGCGCGGAGCATACATTCGTGGTCGTATTCCGGGTTGGCGATGTCGGTGCCGTGCCATTTGTGTGAGGCACTGCTGCCGCTAGATGAGAAGACTATGTCTTCGGGGTATAGGGAGTGGTAGGTGTGAGAGTGAAGGGAATTATTGAGGGGGTCGAAGTAGAGTTTTGTCTGGATGTGGAATGTGTGGTGGAGAGCTGTGAGGAGGTCTTCTCTAGTGGCCCATCTATTACGGGTAGTGGTGGCGGGTGAGGGTGAGTGGATTTCTGAGCGGGAGCCTAGGCGAGTGAGGAGGTGGTAGACCTCCTCTTCGAACGTGTGCTGCGAGAGTTCGGGGCGGAAGAGTTGAAATAGGTGGCGGACGCGGGGGCCGTTAAGGGTGGTGACCACGCGGCCGTCAAGAGTGCATAGTATGGTGGCGTCGTATAGTGATGGGTGTGTGTGGATGGCGAATTTACCGGTAGGGAGCATGTCAAGGTCGGGGTGGATGGGGTCGTGGTTGAATGTGATAAGGGGGTGCGTCCATAGGGGGGGGGGGGGGGGGGGGGGGTCCGGGTTCTAGCAAGATGGGTGACGCGGAGGGGAGAAAACCGGAGTTAAATGCAGTGAAGGCGGTAGGGCCGGAGGGGGGTCTCACTGATGGTGTCGTGTAGTTGTAGGCATGGTGCCCACTGGACCTCGTGGAGGCGGATGAGGTCGTGTTGTTGGCCGCGAGCACACCATTCGCACTGACGCACTCCCATGTGGCGGGTCCTTGAGCGGGGCGGCATTGGGAATGGACGGCAAAGTGCGGGCATGTGCATCATGTGGAGGTGGGTTCTGTGTGTAGTGGGTCGTGACATATGGAGCAGTCGGCGGGGAGGGGGAGGGGAGGCATACCGATGTGGGGGTGGAGGAGATGAGGCGGAAGCCGTCGTCGAGTTAGAGTTGTATGTCCCATTCCGTGAGGTGTTCTTGGGCCCATTCAACCATGTACTTTGTTTGGTCGTATTTTGTGTCCTTGTGTTTGGAAATGATGCGCGTAACGTCGCAGGGGGGGAAGTGGTGGTCTGAGGGGGTGAGGTTTTCTGTGTCTATGTCTGTGGTAGGTGTCGTGGGGGGGGGGAGGTTCTGGTGTGGGAGGTGTGGATGCCGGATGAGAGGGTGGGGGGGGGGGGGGGGGGGGGGGGGAGTGTGGGAGGTGTGGGGAAAGGAGGGGAATCCAGGAGGGGTGGACAGTGGTGGGGGGGGATGCTTGTTCTGGGGTGAGGCGTGTGATGGGTAGGCGGTTGTGGATAGTATCCGAGGGTTCGGTAAGGATTGCGGCGAGAAGGCGAATGGGGATTGAAAGTGGGGTGGTGGACCCCGTGAGTGTGGAGATGGATTTGCAGGACTTGAGAATGAAGGAAGAGGGGATGGCGCGTAGGAGGACTTGAGGCCACGTGGTTATGTTATTTTTCCAGAGGGGGGTGAGGCGGGGGAGGAGGGAGGCGTGTGTTTTGCGGGGAGAGAAATCACAGTAAGCTTATTTATATGTGTGAGGGTCTGTGATGTGGGTGGCTTTGTCTGGGAGTGAGGCGAGGAGAGTGTTGTCTAAGTTGGTGAAGTGGGCGCGGAGTGTGGAGGCAATGGGGTTGGTGAGGGAGAGTGGAGGGATGTTGTGGAACAAGGTGCCCGCGTCGCGTTGGGCTCTCACTAGGCATTTGAGTGTGGGTGGGGTGGAGTTGCGTGTCATGATGGACTCAGTGGGCCAGTGGGAGTATGTGGTGGAGATGGTGCGAATGTGTGCTCGGGCCATGAGGCCTCGATATCCTGGGTTGTTCATGATTATATGTAGGTGGCAAACAATGAGTTGTGCGGCGTGGGCTTTGAGGGAGGGGAGGCCGTATCCTAGGTCTGTGGTAGGGCGGTGGAGGGCGGTGCGGGGGAGGTTACGTACCGAGGAGACGGCGGAGCGGAGTGCGCGGCATATTTGGCCTTCGAGGGTGTAGAGTTGGGAGTCGGTGAAGAGGCCGAGCTGGAGGGTGAATTGTTTGCCGATAAGGAGCCCACGTATGACCCTGATTCTGCGGGATTGAAATGTGGGGAGGCGGAGAGGGCGGTCATGAGGGATGTGGTAGTACGTCTTAGTTCGTTCCAGTGCTTGGGGAAGGTGAGGGAGGTGTTAAGTTCGACTCCGAGGACGCGGTATGTGTCCGAGGGGTCTATGGAGGGGATGGGGGCCGGGATGGAGTTGATGGTGATGAACTGAGTTTGGAGGCGGGATGCGAGGAGGGCAATGTTGGCAAGGGAGAGGGCGTTGCCTGAGCCCCAAAGGGCGCCGGTGATGCAGAATTTTCGGATGTTGACGGTCATACCTGTGTAGGCGCTGAAGAGGGAAAATTTCCTGAGTTGGATGGCCATGTTGGGGGTCAAGCCCGAGGCGAGGCTGAGGTCGTCGGCGAAGCCGTGTTCTGGGTATGTGGCCGTGGGTTCTGTGGGGTCGACGTTAGTGGCAGGAGGGCTTGGGCGATAGCCCCGGCTGCCCACCGTGAGCCAGCGGAGGAAGGGTTCAAGGAAGAGGGTGAATAGAAATAGGGAGAGGGTGTCTCCCTGTGAGGTTCCTCGATTTATGTCGATGGAGGGAGTGGGGCCGCATGGGGTAATGTCTTCGGTGGATGAGACCCCGTAGAGATGTTCGCCTGTGTCGACAAAGGTGGAGGGCATACCGAGTTGACGCATGTGTTTGAACATGATGCGGAGGTCTGCAGCATTGAACGCGCCTTTGCAGTCCGCCTACATGACGTATATGTCTTTGTTGTGGAGTTTTGCGTCCTCCATCGTCATGATGGTGGATGAAAGTGCGTTGTGGATGCTGCGGTGTTGTCGGAATCCGTCTTGTTGGTCGCTGAGAATGCCGTGGGTTTCGGCGTATTTCGAGCCTGCATCTTTGATTAGTGCGGTCCATAGCTTACGGAGGTTATTCATGAGGGCGATAGGGCGATAGGGCGGTAGTTGTCGAGGAGGGTGGGGTCACCCTTTTATGTAGCAGGCATGTTGTGCTGTGACACCATTCAGGAGGGGTGCAGGACTTGTGGGCGAGGAGGGAGAGGAGAGAGAAGAGGGCGGAGCGGGTCGCCAGTGGCAAGAATTTGATTATTTCGTTGGGGATACCGTCGGGGCCGGGGGCTTTGCCTATGCCTAGTGAGTTACGGGTTTTATTGAACGTGTCGCGGGTTATCATGTCGGCAAGGGTGAGAGAGGGGTCCCCGCGGGATTCGATGGTATAATTGTCGGGGTTGTCTGGGAGTTCCCATCGGGGGATGGGCAGTTCGTGTGGGGTGGCGCGGCTGAGTTAGGTGGCGAAGTGCTGAGAGTGTACCGCGTCAAAGACGGCGGAGGGAGAGGTTGCGGTAGTTTTATCGGGTTTGGTAATGCGATGGAGGGTCGAGGTGGCGCTTTTGGGATGGAGGAGGCCGCTTTTAATTTTCAATAGGCGGTGGGAGGACTTAGGGCAGGTGTCGTAGGCCGTATTGGCGCGAGTTTTTATTTTTCTCATTTTATCTGTGGTAGTGGCGCGTAGTAGGTGGCGTATGCGTGCTTTGCACTGTTGCTTGATGGCGTCAAGGGTGAGATATTCGGTCGTATTTAAGAGGGTTTGGGCGAGGGGGAGGGGGGCGTTGTTCGTAATACATCTGCGGAGTTTTAGAATGTGTTTGCGTGTTTTTTTAGTAAGCCAAGTAGGGTCGAGGGACGCCTCGGGTGGACGGGGTTTTTTGGCGGAGAGGAGAGGTCATACTGTGGTTCATGTGGTGAGAGAGGAGTGTAGTGAATCAATTGCGAGGCGAGGGTGTCAAGGGTGTCAGGGGAGGCCGAGGTATGTGGGGTATAAAGTATTGCTGCGTGGAGGGTGGCCGTTTGGTTGATTAGGTCGGGTGTGATGGTTTGATATGTTTGTATGTAGTCGGGTGTGAGGGGAAGTTTAAAGTTGAGCTTGCGTGTGGTGTGGTGTGTGTGGGGGTGGGTATGGGGTGGGTGGGGGGTGGGCTATGAGAGAGAAGGGGGCAAGAATTACGAGGTGGATTGCATAGTGGTCAGTGAAGTGTGAGGTGAAGGGGAAGACCGAGCAAGAGGACGGTGGAAGGACGAGAGGAGATGGGGGCGTGGTGAGCCAGTGGTCGAGGCAGCCTCCGCTGCATGGGAAGGTAGGGATGGGGAGATGGAGGGGATGGAGGTGGGATTCGAGTAGTGAGGTAAAGGCGGGGTTACCGGTACCTTTTGTGGTGGTCGACTGGAAGTCCCCTCCCCAAAGGATGCGGCGGTTCGGGTGGTCGTCAGCCAGGCGGAGGCCTTACGCTGCAACTTCAGCGTATAATCGGTTTAGTTGGGGGGTGTGGAGCTGGGGCATGTATGCGCCTAGGAGGAGGTAGGGGGTGCTTGAGTGTGGGATGAGGGTTAGGCCGGCGATGTGGGGGATGAGGTGGGGGGTGGGGTTAGGACAGTGGCAGACTGGAACGAGGCTCTGCGGACCGCGAGAACGCATGCGTTGGGTAGGGGCACAGGTGAGTAGTATGGTCGAGAGCTTTTGAGGAGGTAGTGGGGGAGGAGGATACGCCAACGGGATTTGTGGGTGGCGTGGTTGGTTTCGGTGAGGATGAGGACGTCAGGGTGGTGCGAGGTAGTGAGGTGTTCGACGTCCATAATGGAGGTGTGGAGGCCGCGGGTGTTGAGGGTGATGAGGTGGAGTGGTTGGGATGTGTGGTTTGGGAGGATGGGGGAAGGGAGGGAGGCGGAGGGGTTGGGAGGGTCGTCGGGGGGGCGGTCGACACGAGGAGGGTGGAAGGGAGGGGGAGGGAAGGAGGGAAGGAGGGAAGGGGGGAGGGGGAGGGGAGGGGTAGGTGATGGGGGAAGGGTGGGGAGTGGGAGCTGAGGGGGGGAGAGAGGTTGGGGGGGGGGTGGAGGGCGGTGAGTAATTGGGGTCTTCCAGCTGGGAGGGGAGTGGAGCGGAAGGTGTGGTTCCACATGAGTGAGTGTAGGGAGGAGACGGTGGTACGGGGGTCGAAGTAAGGGGGGTTGTACGCTTGGCCGGGGGGTGCTGTGGTGATAAAGTAGGTGTGCAGCAGGGCGTGGGTTCCACACGACCATGCGTTGGCTGTGTCATTCTGGCGAGGGGGTTAAGTAAGCGTAGGTCGCCGACGGGCGGGGGGGGGGGGGGAGTTCCAAGAGGCTAAAAGAGCGAGAGAGCGAGTGAGGAGGTTGGGGGGGGGGGGGGGGTGGAGGGAGTCAATCCAGGTAGCCGAGGAGTGGGTTAAGTGGAGGAGGTCGAAGTGGGAGTGTTGCCATGTGAGGACGAGTAGGGGGTGGTTGGGCATGCCCGGGTGGGGGGGTGAGCCTCTATTAGAGAGGTTAGTCCATTGGCTAGGGTATTGCGAATTGTGGTGGTAATTATCAACTTCGTTGTTGATGATGACTATATAAGAGGCAGAGGCGGTGGAGTGGAGTTTCGCTAATGAGTTGGCAATGCAGTATAGGTTAGATAGGTCATGGAAGTGCCCCCATTGGAAGGAGAGCACTGCAGAGGAGTCGAGGTAGCCTATGGGGGTGGGTAGGCCATGTTCCAGATTGAGGTCGAAGAGGTAGTTATGTAATTTTATGCTGCAGGTGTGGGGGGTAAAGTGGGCCGGGAGAACTGACTGAAGCGAGGTGTTTACAGTGTGGCTGCGGATACGTGGCTGAGGGGTAGGGGGGGTTGTGGGGTCTAACCTCCGGGTTGTCCTGTGGGGAGTTGGGGGTGATGGTTGGCCTTGTTGGCCGGAGGTGACCTGTGGGGTCGTCCGTGACGGTCAGAGGGGGGCGGGACGGGGGAGGTGGTGCGGGTCTCCTCTATGTCGTCCTCCAGCAGTTCTTCGAGGTCGTCGAGTGTGTAGTCTGCTTAGGTCCGTGAGTCGGGCGGAAGGGGGACAAGGTAGGGGTAGGGAGGAGGGGGGGAGTGATGGGAAGAGGGCATGGGGAGGGAGATTGGGGGGGTGGGGAGGGGGGAGGGTGGGCGGGATGCGGGGTGGTGGTGGGGTGGGGTGGCCGGTGGAAGGGGAGAGAGGGGGAGGTCTTCTTTATGGAGTGGCGTGTGGGTTTGGTGACGCCGGCTTGTGGCGCCGGTTTGAGTGAGGGGTCTGTGGGTGGTCTGTCGGCCGGGGAGGTATCCATGTGTTCGAGCTGAGGGGCGGTGGGGGAGTGGGAGGGGGAGTTGGGGGGGAGGGTCGGGGGGGGGGGAGGGGGTGAGTAGGTGTGGGGGGGAGTGGGTCACGGGGTGGGGGGGTGGGAGAGGGGTTGGGGTGGGTGGTAGTCGATATGAGGGAGTGGTGCGGTGGAGGAGTCCATTGGGTCGATGGAGGTTTCGGTGGCATTGGGGAGTGAGTGGTGGAGGGTCGTGCCGGGATGAGGGGCGGTGGAGAGGCCGGCTTAGGTGGTGGAGGGAGCTGAGGGGGGAGGGAAAGGGGGTGGAGCGGCGTTTTTTGGAGTTATGCGTTGTGTTGTGTTGAGGGTGGTGTGGAGGGGAGGAGGCGGAGGAAAGCCGGATGTCTAGGAAGGAGTTGAGGTCGAGGGGAGAGTCATCGTCAGCGGCATGCATGACGAAGTCGGAGGTCTCGAGGGGCCACTGGTCGGAGACGTTGCAAACATGGAGGTGGCGGGTCCATTGGGGCAGGAGGGTGGGGGGGATTGCGATATAGGGTGTAGTTTTTGGTGTGGTTGAAAGGTGGTGGGGAGGGGGTAGTGGTGAAGATAGGGTCCGAGAGACGGGCTCTACCAAAGGTGAAGTAGTGGTGGGGAGTGATGGTGAAGGTAGATGTGGATTGGGTGTGTGTGCTCCTCTGTGAATGATGAATGTGCGATTCAGAGGGATTGTGACTGTGCCGTTGGTGGATATGATGATGCTGTACATTTCCGTGCTGAGGGAGATTTGGATGCTGGTGGTGACTGTGGGGGAGATGGGGGGTGGATGCGGAAGTATGAGCCATCGGGGAATTTTTGGAGGGTTGTGTAATGAGAGAGGCTGAGGGGGGTGTGGGGTGGGGAGGACGGTGAGGGGGTGTTATGTGTTGTGTACTCTTTCGCTGTTTGGTGTAGCAGGGTGTATAACCAGTGTGTGTGTGGAATGGCGCCGTCAGCGTCTATGCAAGGTAGGGACATGGATTGGCGGGACTTGATGAGGACTGTAGTGAGGCAAGTGGCCGCCCATGAGGTGCATGGGACGTGTCTAGTGACTAGGGGGGGGGGGTGATGGAGATGGTGTGAAGATGGTGGTTTGAGGGTACATGTTCTTGAAGTGAATATGAAAATACTGGGCCGGATTGTGAAAGGATGGGGTTATTGGGCAGGTGGAGGATATTTACTCAGAGGGAGGAGGGGTCCCCCTCGATCGGGGTGGCGTCTCGACTAGAGGGCGTCCACGAATTGGAGGATGAATTGTGCATGTTCGGGAAGGTCCTCTATCTGGCATCGAGGGGGCTTGTCCGGCGGTTGTGAGCGCGATCACGAGGTTAGACGTGAGTATGTCCTGTAGGAGGGCGACAGATGCTTGGCCGGTGATATGAGTAAAGAGGGGGGGTCGGATCTTTACCCTTCGGCCTGAGGCTGCAGGGGCTGATGCAGCTCGGAGGAACTGGACCTTCTACTGTCGTAGTTTAGCCAGTAGGGAGGGGGAGGAAGCGGCGGAGGAAGGTGCCGGACCGACCGATCGGAGTTCACGCTTGCGTGAAGCGAGTTGGTACAGGAGGCCAACCGCGACGCCAGAGGTGGGGATATCCAAACGAATTTCTTGAAATCCCGAAGTGAGGTCGACATGCAGGGGGGTGGTGTGTTAGGTCGATGGTGCTGTCGGGTGGTGGGTGGGGGTGGTGTTCGCTGTCCAGCGCGATTGGTGGACGAGGTCTCGGTCGGTTATATTTTTGACGCGTGTGGAAAGGTCGTCGAGCTGGTTAAGGCTTTCGAGCAGCCATCGGCGGGCAACCGAGCAGGCCAAGAGTACCGAGTTCGAGGAGTGAGTTGATTCCGGGTGGAAGACACCGTGTATCCAGAAGCGAGCAAGGTGGGAGGGGGTGGTTGAGTACTGGCATGTGATAAGGTATGAGTCGATCATACGGGTAGAGAAGTCGTCGGCCGATCCAATGTCCGTGGTTGACCGAGGGGCCGCGAGGACAAGGAATGTTTGGAGTCCACGACGAATAGGGAAGGGGTCCGTAGCGGTGCCCGGGTTCAGTGCAGTTGCGGGCGGTTGCGGTACAGTGAGGAACGGGGCTAGCGGGTGGCCCGCGAGTTGGTTTGTGGGGTTGGAGAGGTCCACATGCCACGCATGCTCCGGGCGAACCCGCAGGAGCACCTGCATGTAAGTGGGGGGGGGGGGGGGGGGTTAGAGGTCGAGGACATATTGACCGAGCGTAAATCGTAGCAGGGGGAAGATACATGGGGTTTGAGGAGTGCTTTCGATTTGGATTTCGAGTGGATTGCGTGTGCTGGCGGCACACGACCAGGCCCGATTGGACATGGGTTTGGTGGATGTTGGCGGCGGACGGGAACGTCCGGACGCTCGGTGGGGCGCTGTGTGGCGCGCAGCTTCCTAGGAGGGGGGCTATTTGTAATCGAGGGATGTTTTTGGTCATACGTAGTACTAAGGCGGGTACACGTTTGGAATACGAAGTGGGTGGCGCGGGAGATGTCGGAGAGACGAAATTCAAAACTCTGAAACCTGCGCCTTGCTGTGTGTACCGTCTGGTGTCGCTACGGATCCACTGACCTGGGTGAGCTAGGCTCGGGTGGGAAGAGGTGGACGGTGCCTATTGTTCAACGAGCCCTATGTGCACCAGTCTGTCGCTCAATGGGAGGCCATGCCCATAGCGAAGACGGTCGGCGTTGCTCATTAGAGCTACCGTTCCATCCCCGTATCTCGGTTCAATGTACTTTAGTAGATCTTTGGATCTTATTATTGTCTTTAGTGACGATAGGATACGTTTGTTTCCTGTTTCTACCAGCTCTCTGATCGCGTTGTGCCGTCCGTACCCTCCCCTGGTGGTTTACGTTTTAGGGGGCCGCCTTTACGAGCAGTGTGCCGTTACGATAGCCCTGGGCACACTGCGTGAGGCAGCCTGTCGATAACCGGGTACCGACTAGGGGAGGGGTTGGTATAGCATAGGGATCGAGTCGCCGTTCCTCAAAAGATGGTGAGTATGGGTATATGTCCCCAAAACCCCCCCGTACCGGGTTTCTCCGGCGGCGGGTGATCCTAAGGACCGCCGCATGCGAGCCGAAGGGCATGCGAGCGCACCCCCCTCCGGGGTAAGGCTAGGGATCAGCCATCGATGCATCGTCGATAATATCATCATCACCTGGTGATAGTGCCATCGATGTGATAGGTTGCGACATCGACATCGACACGATGGCAGAAGTGCTAGCATCAATGCCATCAATTATCAAAACAATTGTAAGATATTGATTATCTAAGCCCGATGTATCGATATATCGTCCCAAATATCGATACATCGGCGATAATATCGGCTTAAATTGCCATCGATGTCAGCATCCCAAACTATCAACACCATCAACATCGACAATCCAAGATATTAATACCATCAACATCGACGCTGCAAAATATCATTACCATCAACATCGACAAAATTCACTTGATCCCTAGCCTTACTCCGGGGCCGCCGCCGCTGCGCCGCCGGCGGGCGCCCCGTTAGTAGTTGTCGGCGCATTCCATCTTGAGCGCCAAAGCATTGCCTAGGATTTCAGGAAATTTGTCAGTCAAATCGACGCATGGTTACATTTTTTACTTGCGAAGTATCGAAATCTTGTCCAAACTTCGGTGGAGGAGTATAGCTTTTAGACTAGTCCGTGGAATGTCAATTAACCCTAGGCATTTTGGTGCGGTGGTTGTATAGATACTATAGGCAGCAGACTCTCCACCGACCTACTCCGGGTGTATTCCACATGGTATATCAAGGACAACTAGTAGACCGGGTGGGCGTTATATAGTCCATGCATTGAACACGAGGACAACACGCAGTCATATACTGTCGTTTCTTCCGTGAGTGATGTGCGCAACAACAATGCCCACGACGATGTCTAGATGCCGCCCCCCCTGATTTTGGAGTCTCAACACTCAGAAAGCGCGATTACGATCAATTGACTAGTGGGCCATGCTCAAAATATTGTTGTGATAGCTACGAGGGCGGTGTCGCAGTAGGCTCAGGCCTCGACGACAAGCTCTCATCACCTCCCGCAGGCTTAAGTTTCCAATTTTCACCACTCCGAAGGTTCCATAAGGCATTCGAGGTAAACATGTGATAGCAGTGGGACATGAACAATAGAACCTAAGTTCGCGTGCGTTGACGGACGTGCAAGAGCGTGGTACGTGTTGCGTGTGTTGGGGGGGGGGGGGGGGGGGGGGGGGGGCTTGGGGGGGGGGGAGGGGTGCCCGTTCCTCCCGTGGCAATGGTCCTTAGGCAATATGTATCTCGTCAATCAAAGGGCATGCACTTTCGCGGGGGTTGTAGAGGGCAAGGCCCCCGTCATTTTTTGCTATAGGGCTCCTATGATTCTCCGGTGTTTTATACAGTATGGCTATGGCCTCCATATCCCTAGGTGTCCGTTGACTACTTGCAAAGATCCTCGCTGATCGGCCACGTCTCCGCCCCTCCGATGGTTTACATGAGCAAGGGGTCTCCCTTCCGATAAACCAAATGTCATGCGAGTACATGGCGCGGCGGTGTAAGGGTTACTCATATCTGCATGGTGTATCGGCATCGGTAGGAAAAGCTGATGTTGAGAAATTCCACCTCCCGCAATGTAAAGCGTAGGGTACGAACAATGATATCTGCGCCCTCGTTCCTTACAACGCAATTCAATTGTTTGGAGGTAGCAAATCCTCCTAGTGGCCACAATGATAAGACCGTAAAAAATACTACTTCTCTGCGGTAGAAATTATTGAGCATGGCTATGCAGTCTTCGCGCACCGTCCTTTCAACGTGCGCGTTTCGTGCAGCTCAGTGCAACGGGCGGCGAGCGCTCTATCCACCCGGTACTCTCCGACTGTCCAATGCGGGCTCCGCCGAGATGCCTCTGTCTCGCCCGCCTTAAATCCGCCCGTACCCACATCGCCTCCTTACAAATCTCATAGTAAATGGTACTACCCGTGTCTCCGTATCGAGAGAATGACAAAGGGCAACATGCCGTCAAATGAAATATAGGACGGGCCGAGCGGGAATTCCGCATGACATGGTTACCAACGCCCATTAGGCGGAGGTGAATGGAAGAGTATCGGTATGCAGTCATGTAGCCCCCGAGGCGAGCTTGATGCCAACAAGACAACTCGGGTTCATATATTGTCTATTTGTGCATTGTACCATTCTAATATTGTGAATGACCTAATATTTGACACATATCCTAAGCTCTACACGATCCAAGCTCCTTGTATGTTGTACCTTAAGAGTGTCCCTTCTTGACAAAAACACGCGAGCGAATTTGGGCCTATGCATTGGGAATGCGAGTCTGTGCATATAGGTTATGTAAGCGTGCGATGCATGAACTAACCGCAGTGCCGCGTCACCAACCGCTGTCGCGCCCGCCAAGGTACATGGCGAGATGGCCGCCGAGTGGACAATAGGCATACGGGATTCGGTCCGTGCGACTTGGCTCGACCACATTATAGGCCCTTGATGGTATGAGGAGACTTTTGGGTCAGGTTGGGCGGAAGCGCGGGTTTTTGGGACGATCTTGGCGGTGTCTACCGACAGTTGTGACATCCGCTTCGACGACGGCGATGAGCAAGCAGCGGTTCAGTTGGAGGAGATCACGCCCGCCGACCACGTGAGGCTACCTCGGCCCTCCAGAAATTAGAATAATTTCCCCAAGACCCACTATGCACCCCGTGAACGCGCGTTGACTCATTGGGGTTGCGTTTTTGTTAGGGTGGCGAGCTTGCGCAAGGGTGTGCTGGAAGCGATGACAAGTGCGCAACATACACGCTCGCTACCGCCGCCGCGGCCCGCATGCGTACCGATACTGCCCGCTCTCCTAGCCCCCTCCAACCGTCCGATTCATCCCACCTGTCGGACAGCGACCCCAATGAGGACCTCAGTGGCGTCGAAAGCGACGGCACTGAGGAGGAAGCTACCCCGCCGACGCGTGGGCGTGGTCGAGGTCGAGGCCGAGGCCGAGGCCGTGGCAGAGGCCGCACCATCGCAGTCGCTGCCCAAGCGCGCACATCTGCGCCACACGTCCCTACTACCCTCATAGATGAGGAGACAACTGCAGATATTGAAGTTGGCACGAGAAGCGGGGCGGCTGAGGTGAGCGAGTCCGAGTCAGAACTCGACGAGGAGGCGCGACTCGACGATGGCGAGGAGGCCCCTTCAGAGGAGGGCGCGGGTGAAAACATGCATGTGCATACTCGCACATGGCGCGCGAACGTCGGCAGGTCTATCGACCCGTCCGCTGCCTCAAGCTACTCGTAGCGCGCCCAATTGAAGCTTTATTCATTCACCGAGGAGGGAGAGCTAGAGTTTCTTCAAGCTTGCTTCCCTTCACACTTGGTGCCTACCATCGCGGAGCTTATGACCACCAAGGGCCGTTTTGGGGCTTCGGGGCCTCATGGGAGGTCACCCATGGCGAGGCATAGTTGCTCTTTGGTTACGCTATGTACGTTTTAGTTCTCCCATATGCGGGTAACAAGACGGATATGTGGGCAACGCTGGAGAGTGGCCTACATCCTGATTCTGTCTCCACCCCGCATAACCTTGGCAAGTTCGGTTTGACCTACCCTCGATGGCTGCGGTTGCAGCGTTGCTTCCGCCTCCCGACCGACCCTGCCGTGCATGACGCCCATGTGGACATTTTCTGCCTTATTCGTTTGTTTGAAAGGGAGTGGAACAAGGCCATGTGCGAGGTACTCATTCTTGGTACTTATATCAATGTGGATGAGAGTATGGGCATGTGGCGCGGGAACAAGGAGCGGCACAATGGCATGCCTAGACAAATGCACATGTTCCGCAAGCCCACCAGTGACGGGCGGGAGTCTCACACTGCTGCGTGTGTTGCGAATGGTGTGCTCATCTTCACTGAGATGTTTGAGGGCGCTGCGCGCGTATGGCTACGAAGAAATTTGTGGCGGAGTGGGGCAAGCTGCCGGCCCGTGCGTTGCGCTGCACCGAGCCGTGGCACCGCACGGGCCGCGTTGTTATTTTGGATGCCGGCTTCGCGTCAGTGCTGGCAACGCGTGGCTTTGCTGAGCAAGGTCTCTCTATGGTAGGCAATGTGAAGGGCGGCCACAAGGATCCTAAAGAAATGGCTGCTCGACAAGGTACCAAAGAGAGAGAACGGGGCTTGTGCGGTGTCCGAGTTCACCACCAGCAGTGGCCAGCAGTGGGAGCTGCTAGTCGCGGCGGATAGAGATAGGCAACCCATGACGTTGCTTGGCACCGCGGGCACAACATGCATGGCGGCTGACCAGCTCCGGCCCCTCGGATACATGAGGGAGGAAAGCTCATGCATTTCCCTACATCCTAAGGGGAGCAAAGAGAAATCCATATTCCTTTGTGGCCCAAAGGAAAAAAGAGGAGTGCGGAGGGAAGTACTTGCCATCCATGCCATTATGGTGGCGTTCCTCTTCCAAATAGGCGGTTCATAGCGCTCAAGAAGCGTTGGGCAAACCGCACGGATGCTTTTGTTGAACCATAATTTCTTCGAAAATACACCCTAATGCTCACATAATAATGTCACCAAACAATTTCTAACAAAGATATAACCCCCCTATGCTATCCTTGCACAGTCTACACATTGCTTCCATGTGTGCAAACCAGCCCGGAGTGACTGTGGATATTTGATTTTGTACAATGTTGTACAGGTACAAACAGTATTGCATCCGACTCATAGCACCCAATATTATACATTCGGCACTTACACACTTTAACCAACTCGTTTTTAGGGTTTTTAGGGTTTAGGTTTTTTAAGGTTGGACTTTTGGGATTGAGTACGCAATGAATTGCAACCAAGGGATGGTGGTGGCGAAAGGCCCGCAGGCTTATATTGGACCGTCAATCGCAGATGTGGTGGATCCACCCGTCTTGATCCACGAGGAGGTTTCTCTTGTTGCTACAATATGTTCCTTTGCTAAACATGCTTCCCGCTAGTTTAACTACAACAACCGAGGCCGCTAGCGTGACATGCAATTCGATGGGACAAACGGTTTTGCAAGAAGTCATCAACTGGTCTTCGGTTTTTGCAGTACTGAATAACGATTATAGTGAAAACTTATTTTCAGAAGGGTAGTATAGTATTCTATCTACATAGTGCATCGAAAGCTGTCGAGCTTCCGGTTGGCATTCTTGAGCAACCTCATACACCACTTCTTGCTACTAGAATTGAGGCCTTTAGAAGTCAAAATACTTGAGCGATTATTTGATGTATGATTCACTCACATCGATGCAATTCATAGCGGTTATTGTATTGCATGATCATTTAGGTTGTTTCGATAATTTCAGGGCTACGGGGTGTTGACTGCCGGGTCTGCAATGTCCGTCGTGAATCTCAAACTGCGGCAAGATGGATTTTCCGACCCCTTGTGCATGATGGGGGTCAACAAGGTAGTCGAGGAACATCGCTAATTTTCAGAGCGCATTCCCCTTCCTATGGATTCATTGGAGGGACTTTGTCATCGGAGGGAATCGCATATTCGTCGCAATAAAGAACCTTCGTGAAAGAAGCAAAAAAACGTTAGGTCGGCTGCGTTTGCCATTCATCCCCGTGTTTCGCTGACGCATATGAAATTATTGTATTGTCTTCCACTAAACCCATCTTATATCTAAAGACGTTGAAATGCTTTGAGTATATTGTCATGACCGCCTTGGGCTCGGAACTTGCACGATGGGCTAGCAATACTGACGGCAATTCAAGCACGCTAGTTCAACAGAGTTGCTTGGTAGACATCATTCGGCTACTCCACTCAACGTATAACATGGGCAAGGATCTTGTCCCGATATGGAGTGGAAAGTCCGTTCATGAGCACTCTGATCGAATCTATGACATGACTTTATAGTTGGAGCAAACGGTAAGATAAGATGTGATGCCGTCCTCTGGACCGCAAGCGGCCTAGCGCATGCCTACATGACCGAGTCCGTACAACCAATAAGCCTAATGTTTTGCCGTCCTTTGGGACTCAATGGAAGACCGTTGCTTTCCAAAGCGAGCGAACGTACTGAGTCGTTGAGAAACTTCCCGGTCATCACGTGCAATCGTAGCACATGTTCATCCTTTCAAGACCACGGCGATGAAAGTTCTCAACAACAATGAAGACGCAATTATCAAGCATGGACTGTCTTGGCAGCCGCATCCTTAAGCAAGTAGAGCAAGGTTCCTAACCTTCTTCGATTTACAAATAAGGGCGGTTGAAATAGTTTGTTCGTCATGTTTTGGCTCGAATGATCCTTGCCTTGAAGGGAAAAAAGTATGACCACCTCCACAGCAAGCCATATTTCGTGCATGTACAGTGCATCAACAAATAGATTATTAACGAATATGGACCGGCGAAGATCACCGAGTTGTTCTGATTCCCAACGAAGTTTTCATTTTCATTTTTATTTTGTCACGACTTCTAGGAGATACATAGTCACCTCAAGGACATAATCCGGCAATGTTACCATTTCGTTGAGGCGTTGATGGGCGTATTGGCTTTGTATCTGAGCGAAAGAGCAATCAACCATATCGAGCTCCATAGTTCATGCGAATCGAATAGTGTTCGCTCCGGTCCCTGAAAACGTTGGTGCCCGTTCGGAAAGAGAGGACCACTTCAAAAATATAAGTAGGTTTGGTAATAGCGGGAGGAGTATCTCTCAACGCTGAAGTTGACAGTTATTCCAGAAATGGCACCTATACTTTGACGCGGTGACGATGATGCAACGCCGGCAAACCCTCATGACGCCCGAGCACAAGCAACCAACTTTTTCGATGATCAGGCAACCGCAGTCGTGGCGTCCATCTTTCAAACGAATGAGGAGTGCCTAATCCTCGTCTCTCAAATTTGAAAAACAAATAACCATTATTTCCATTAGAGACGAGGCGCCCGCCGGCGGGGCAGTGGCGGTGGCCTCGGAGGGGTGTGTGCTCGTAGACCCGTCGGCACCTATCTCTACCTCCAAGTGTTGGGCGTTGGCAACCATGTAGCCGTGACATGCTTGACACGGTAGGGGGGGCTTTAAGAGGCACCGGTACCTGCGATCCTCCCGATCAACATCTATCGGTAAGCCGTGCACGGAGAGTTTTGGAAAGCACGATGTCCATACAATAAAACGCCAAGATCTCCCGCTCGGGCCGTCCGGTATTTCTTGTCGGGACCAGATGCGTCATTGGTACTGCCCCATATCCCTATGCACATGTATCTAGTAGCCATGGAAGCCAGCAATAGGGGCGGGTGTCAGTATCTCGCAGGGCGTGTGGAGGCGACTAGGGGTACGGGCGAATCAACGGTGGGCTGCCGGGGGTGCTGGACATGTCGACGGACATCCGGGAAGCAAGGACGGCATACCGCTCGCTCGAGGACGACTAGCGCTCCTGCATTCGAGCCGACCCAGGGGTTGGAGCTTCCCAACAATAGAGGAGAGGACAACCGCGACGGGAGGAGCGGCGCGTTTTGGTGGCGCCGTGGTCTTCATGATCGGCCACCAAATGAAAAGCATTGTACGGAGTAGGGGCCCAAATAGATGCATTAAGACATATTGTGGAGTTCTGCATGGGGACTTTCGGTGCGCTTCTATTGACATTGATTCTTGCTCGAAATGACCACCCCGAAAAGCGGTAGAATACAGTCGAAATCAAGATGGAAAAATACATGAATATTATCATGATGCATCGATTCGGACCCCTACATTACGGAGGGTTTTGGATAAAAGGTTAATAACCGGCACCTTTGCGATTTGGATCACACGCCTACTTTGTCTCCCCATCTTCTCCCCTTGTCGGTACCCACGATCGACAAGAGTGCCTTAGGCGCTATGCTAGGACGATCGCGACAGCAAAACGCCCATATATATAGGCGGCCCCGTCGGAGCGTAAACCACGGGGAAGGGGCACGGGCGGTAACTTGCGGTTCAACCGGTGCTGAAAACACGTAAAAGTCGACCGGGACAATATCGACGCGTCGAGAGGAGCGATGAAATGACGCTAGTTGCAGTTTATTTTTCACCTTTTGTCACGGAGGGGAAGGGCAGAAACCTATGCTTGGAGGATACATACGACGGGAGGAGGAGTATTTATATCGGACGATAGGGTGCGTGGATCAAGTCGGGGCCATCGACGACATGATCAAGAATTTTTTGCCTTCCTTTCTCCCAAGCTCCGGCACGACCGGAGTCGAACAAGAGCAAAGGTCAGGTAGGTTCGATTTGACTAACACATGGTGATCAACGCCCTCGAGCGGCAGGAGGAGGCCACTCATGGTGACGATATCGACATAACTATTTTTCACCAGTACAATTGATGTGATAGACGATACTATCATGTATGTTTGGTATTATGTAGTTAGTGCTAACGGAGAGGGACGGACAAGGAGAAACCCTTTGCAAAACCCTATTCCTAAGACCTAGATAGCAATATTGGTAACGCCATGAGATAGCAATTGACTTATCGGTACAATAATATCGTTTTCAGTTTGGAGACGAAGACGTGCGCGTTAAGTGCTCGGTGGTTGAGGGCGAGTTTTGGCATCCATATGTGGTCGCCTTGATCAAGACGAGGGTGCAAGATTCTGGGAAGCTCCTACGAGTGGTCGTCACCGACTCCTCCTACGGCAAAAACAAAGGCGCTTGGGACGTGGTGCATGGTGGGGCGCCCTCGGCGGGGCAGCGGCGGTGACCCCAAAAGGGGCTGCGCTCGCATACCCGTCGGGACTCACCCCCACCTCTTCGTGGTGGACGTTGGTAAGCCTAAAGCCGTGCCATGGTTTGGGGTTAGTGTAGCAGTTAACTTGTCTAGAGCTAACTGCTCACACAAATATTTTATGTTCTGCTTTCGCTTCCGCATGTGGAAGTGTATATAGAGAGAGATGGAAGATGTCTTACTAAAAAATGTTAACAATATAATATGTAAATAAACAAAGGGGTACATTAAATGCTTTTGTGACCTCCCTCCAGTGCACTAGTAGGCTTAAATTGTTCCAGCCTAGCTAGCTTGCAAATGCTCTCGCCTTGTCCTCGTGCCAAGCGCTAGGGCTTTTGCAAATGTTCAATCAAACTAGCGACGCGGCTCGTCTATCTCGGGAAATCATACTACCGCGCCGTGTGACTGTTTATATGAAATGTGCGTACTTGTACGTATAGGGAGGACTGGCACTACAATACAAAATAGCATCCTCGCTAATTGTAGTGGCGACGTACCCAAGTTGGACGTCCTTCCGATGGAAAAGTACGGATCAAATTAGTAACGAATACATGCACAATGTAATGTAATGAAATGTCACAAGACATTATTCATCACATTCGTATACTCCCCTTGTTGACACATCAATGAGGCTAGTCGCGAGACTAACCCCCGTGGTCTTTGCTCCTTTAGTGAAGCAGTTTCTAGGACTCGTGAATGAAGTCCTAGTACGCATGAGTAAGGACAAATGTGTGTCATTGGGGCGTCCCCATGAAATCATATAGCGTTGTCGTACGGTGTACCTCGTCCAAACGAAGTTAAACACGTGGAATGTCGTCATCACCGAAGTGCGTCATAAAGGGCAAATGTTTGCCTAGTCTTCCAGGTACCGACTTAATGCACACAACGGAGATGTGATATTCTTCGAACTCATCAGCATCACTTTCTGGGTGTCGCACGTAATTTCAATCTCTAACGGTGTTTCCCAATCTGCTCCTCGATTGTAAAGGTCCTTGCTGTGGGTCGCGTAGCTTACGTTTAGGTTGTCCACGCAAGAAGAGGGTCTTAGTGACGCATGTCACCTTGCAGTCTCCTCGAACGAAGTGCGGGGCTGTCGACGGTTTTGAACGAGCTTGCATATCATCATCCTTGTGCAACTGCAAGACCGAACGTACTAAAGCATGTAACTCATGCAACAAATTCTATCGCTATGACGCGTCTTGCGAGACTGGAAATATTGTCGCATGGTGAGCAGCATTTCAAGAGACTCCTCTGGCGAAAAACCAAAATTGGCCTTGAAGGGAGTGTGTTCAATTCCGAGAGCACGAGAAGCGTTGTACGAAAATTTGACTTTAGGCAACATGTCTCTCAAGTTCGATCCACCGTGGCAACAAAAATAGCGCAGAAGCTGCTAAAACGTGCTCTTGATGCGTCCCGTTAGTCCATCCGTCTCCGGGTGTGGGCTGGAGGACATGTTGAGTCGCGGTCCAATGCGTCTCCAAAGCGTTTGCCAGATGCCGCTGGCGATTGTCAGGTCGCGATAACTACCCAACATTCGGGCAGTCCGTCAAATCGGTAGACTCTCTATAACATGAAACAAGCCGTTTCCTATGCTGTTACGCTCTCCGCACAGTGCAAGAAATGGGCCATTCGAGACATATGGTCGACCACAATCAACACACTGTCAAAGCCATTGCTCACATGTAGGTGTGTTAAGTAGCCCCTTTGTGTGCCACGGTATGGGTGGAAGAGGTAAAGGGTTAAGAGTCGCAACCACTTGTGGGTGAATCTTTGCTCGTTGACACGCGACGCAGCGCTCACAAGAATCCTTAACAACTTGACGAATTCGTTTCCAACAGAATATGTTGAGCGCTTTAGCAAGAGTGCAAGCAACTCTTATGTGACCATCATACGAGTTGTCGCGGAGTTCTGAGATCAATTTCAGTCGGAACTTAGAATTCCGCGGAATACAAAGACGATCGAGGCGCCAAAAGTACCAAACTTTCGCTTCAATTCGGCTTTCTTTCGTCCACTCACCCTCGTCCCCATAAAACGAGTGTTGGGAGTACCCCTCGCGAACGCGATCATCAAAGGCATGGCTCAACCGCAACGCGTTGATAGTCATTGAGTTTTATCGCGCGTCCTTTAACAACGGCCGGGACTTCCGTCGTATTTACGTGTCTAATGGAGCCTCGCCATCCCAAAATCATAATAATTGCGGCATGAGGTACGAAGTATGGTCTCCAACGTAACGGATCGGCTTCATTAAGGGCCCCCTTGCGATACGCCAGTGGCACCGTGCCCACAAATGGCAACAAGTCCCGCGTGTAACGTGCTTGCCGCTTGTTCAACATTTTGCTCCGCTGCCAAAGCAAATGTCGAAGTGTGTCGTCGCGATATGTTGTAACAAGGAACTTAAAGCAGCCTTCAAGATAACACCTATACTGCTTTACCGCTTCTCATACGGCTAGAGCCTCCAAATCGTAGGAAGAGTAAGTGTTGCCACGCTCACGCGGATTAATCTTACGCGCCAAGTAAGAGGCTTGATGAAGTCCTCCTCCTCCTTGGTCTTGCAACAAGGTTGTTGCAATCCCCGATGTCGAAGCAATTACAACGACGGTGAACATCGCGGCCGAGCTTACCTCCAAAAGGATCACGCATGGCGCGGACATGAGGAGTAACTGAAGAGTTTCAAGGGCTTCCAAAATTGCAAGTGTTAGGATAATCTTCCGTGGCTCGGACTTTCGCAGTAAATCCGTCAATGGAGCCGTTAGGTCGCTAAAATGATGAATAAACTTGGCGTGGAAGTTGCATAATTGCACGAAACTGCGAGTCTCCTATTGCGTCATAGGCAATGGCTATTTTGTAACGCCCTTGACTTTCTTAGCCGAAACGGAAATTTAACCAGCCGACACACAGTAGACCAAGTACTCCATCTCTTGAAGACCTAGGAAGCATTCTTAAGACGTAACTTCAAGCCCTCCTCTTTGAAACGTTGAAGCACAAGACACAAATGCTCAAAGTGTTCCTCTATGGTGCGACTGTAGACACAAACGTCGTCAAGGTAAACCGTCACCAACTTCTGTAAAAAGTGCGCATGGTGTCGTTCATCATTCGTTGGAATGTAGCTGGTGCATTGCACATGTCGAATGGCACGGCGACCCACTCCATAAGTCCATCATATGAAAAACGGTTTTGTGGATGTCATCATCACGGACACGAACTTGCCCGAAGCTAGAGGCGAGGTCGAGATGTGTGTAAAATTTCCCGCGCTTCAATTCATCGAGGGCGTCATCCACACGCGGAAGTGGGTAGGCATCCTCACGCATAACCTCGTTAATAAGTCTATGCACATGCGAAAAGAACCATCGGCTTTACGCACAAAAAGAATTGGCGAGCCAAACACACAATGATTGGGTCGATTAAACACCTGCCTCCACTGCGTCTTTAAGGTGTTGGTTAAACACAGCACGCTCCGCAAGTGACAATCTGTTGAGATGCTGAAGTTTCATCGGGCCGGTTGCTTCAATGGGATGAAACCCACCAATAACAACCCTATGCCCACATGCAACAACAACAACTGAAGCAACCGGACGCCTACCAACACCATCACATACATCATCAACAACACCACTTGTAGTAGCAACAACAACACCAGCACCACCAGTTGCGGCCTTAACTCCACTAGCATCAGCATAAGCAGTAAAACCTAGCCCTCAACCAACAGTTGCGGGTGGAGCAATATTAGCACTAGCCGCAATCCCACCAACAATAGCTCGATGTCGACCAGCGGCAATAGAAGCAACACCATTTGTAGCAGCAAGAGCAACGGTCGCCAACCACCACCAGTCGCGGCCCTATGGCCTTTGTCCTCTAACATAAGCAACAACATTCATCCGCCGACTAGCAAGTGCATGTCTTGCTGCAACACCACCAATATAAGCTTTAATATCACTAGCCCTCTACCGAACAACAATAGCAGCAACAAAGGAGCCATACGCCTACCACCACCAACACATATAACAACATCAACACTACCGGCACCGGCAGCCTCTCGCCGAAATCCAGCGACAAGTGATGCTTGCCGCCCACCAACAGTAGCAGCAAAAACCACACCCATGCCACGCGCAAGGGAACGACGGGCATCACGAGAAGCAAGCGCACAAGTGGCACGCACGACAAAAGCTCAAGAGCCATGGGGGGGGGGGGGGGATAGAGTGGAAGTGGTCCGAAGACGGCGTCGCGCAAGAGGACGAGGAGGGGCGCGGAGGCCCGGCGTAGAAGTACGGACATGTGAGGCACGGGGGCAAACTACAATCGACGCACGGATAGTAGCACGGCAACGGCGAGCAAGAGAGGCACAACGGGGAGGTCCATATGCGGAGGACCGGGCGAAAAGAGGAAGAGGAGTGGGGGAAGCCAGGCGCGACGACTCGGGAGCAAAACGTGGATGCCGGTCAACGGCCCGTTGGCCGGCTATAACAAGACCCGGGGAGCAGCGCGGAACGCGTTAAGACGTACACAACCACCCCCTGTCCCTTTGCTACGAGCAAGGAGGAGGGAGGCAGAAGAAAGAGCAGGCGGGGGTAGCCTGATCACCTCCAATGGGAGCTGAGGGGAAGGATCGGGGGGGGGGGGGGGGGGGGGGGGGGGGGGGGAGGGGGAGTTATATTTTCGACTTAATAATGTATTTATTAAATGACATTGACACTTACTAGTGAAATAATCTTACTAAGTCATCACGCCCTGTCTTTCCTTGTTATTTTTGTAATCCAATTTACCTGTCTTTCCTTATTGCAGTTCAAGCGCGCCATCAACTTGACAGCCTCGTGGGGATAGCGACCTAGCAGCCACGCCGTCGCCACGACCAACGCCGACATCGCCTTTTTCATAAGGGCCCTCGCCTCTAAAGCCGTTCAACGGTAGCTAAAAATATAGTCGCCCTTCAGTGCATTTTGTCGAGCCTCAGACAGAATACAGTCAGTAGATCGCCCACTGCTACTGCTGTCGCCCGCGCCCGCGTCATCCATCACAGCGACCTACATACGGCAGTAGCCCTAGAGCTTGACCAAAACCACAACCGTCACGTCCTTAGCCCCGCGCCCAGCCAGCAGAAGCGAACGGAATGCTACACCAAAGGAAGGTGTTAATATCACAGGCATGCCAGCCAGGAGGGCGCATTTACCGACAAACCTCGGCGCGGAAGGTGACAGCCGACGCAATGCGCCGACCGCTCTGGGCAGTATCTAAATTAAATCAATTAAAATTAACCAAGCCTTATTTATTGCCAGTCTATATTACGAGCAGATGCTGTAATGTACCGACCAATGAATAACATGACGAAATTATTGTTATATTATTTTTCATATCTGTACGTGCTGAAATTTTCTTCGTCTTCTTGGGGAATTTATTATTATATCGTCCTTGTTTATGCTCAGGAATTTAGTATCTAAATATGTCAGTATTATTTTTATTTCATTATTCATCATTTTGATTATTGCTTTAATGGATGACTCTTTTTAGACGAGGTTTTTTGCGAATACCGGTACAGTCTTGCAAAATTGCGGTATTTCTAAATATAGGATACGCAGTAAATCTGAAATCGACCGGACATGCAAGGCTTTTTTATTTAATTACGGTTTATATGTTAAAGGGCCCGAGCTTGTACATAAACATTTAGATGAAATTCTGAGGTCGAGCGGGAAACCCGTGTGCCGCGACCATTGCGGCGAGGAAGATCGCTTAGGCTGGCCCCGGCTTGTCGCTACTTACTGCCAGTACCGTTCCGCTAGTCGCTGCGGTACCGTACCCCGGGATGGGCTGATCTCTTGAGGGATCCCAACGCCACCCGTGCCGCAATGATCACGGTATACGGGCTGCCCCAGTGCCCGCCCCGCCCCAACAATAATATCTGCTGTCAGAATAATATACCGTCTGCCTGCTGCACCGCCATCCGCAAAAAATCAATACTTTGTATTTTAATTATGTCTGAATGTTTCGATTCTATTAGTTATTATTATTTCATTTATTATCATATTTTTGATTTCATTATTATTTTGATTTCTCTGTTACCGAGTTGAGGCTGCTGCGGCCCCAGGGTGCGCCGCCCCGTCGCAGTGTTCGGAGGAGCATTTTGTCACCTGCCCACGCATTCTCGGTCACTGCGGCGTGGGGCTTCTCTCTGGCCGGTGTTGGCCGGGCGCGCACGGGTTCTGTCGTTGCGTCAGCGGCGGCGAGGAGATATGATGACTTGGAGGCCGCCGCGCGGGAGTGGCTCGCAATGGACACCGATGCAGAGAGCCGCGCGGTGGTGGAAGAGATGGTGGCGAAGGGGAAGCACGCAGAGCTGCTTGACATAATGGGTAGCCGGCTGGAGTTTGGTGCGTCCCCACTGCACACTCCGCTCTCGTCACCCATCCGCGAGTCAAAGAACCCGTCGCACTGACGATATACAATAAGAGGAGTGACGATACCCGTAACGTATGTAAGTGCCCGTCGCTGATTGTTCCCGTTCCTCATATTTGTCGTCCATTAATACTGGCACTCTGGGTTCCTATCTCCGCGACGCTTTGCGAGAGGGCAGTGCTGACGCTGTGGCATGCCGTCCTGTTCCTCGGGCTTGCGTTTTTTCCGTCCTCTTTCCTTCTTTCTGCTTATTGGTGGTCTCCACTGCTTTTTCTTGTAAGATTTTTTTTAATTAATACTGCCGCGGTCGACGGAAGAATCACATTAAGTACGAGGCCTGCGCTTCCCTGCCAGTCCCATTTTTTTTTTTTTTTTTTTTTTTTTGCGCCCCCGGGATATGGGACTGGCAGGGAACCCGCACCGGCACCCTCTACAGGCGGCGTTTTGCAAGCATGACTGAGAGCAGAAGTTCGAAACAAACCTCAACTCATCATCGATCATGCTCCCGGGTAGGCGACGCTCGTGTGAGTGCATTAAGTACCAATGTACGAGAACCGTACCGTACTGCGCTAACCCCACACGAGGCCAGTGTTGGAGTTTCACCAACTAAAACCTTCCAGTGACATGCAAACAAACATGAATGCATTCCCGGCACTAACCAAGAAAGGTTTGCCCTACCCGTCCGGGCGTCGACCCATTCGAGAAATGCGAGAAGGACCAAGGCCCATCTCACGGAGCAAAACATTTCGGGAGTGCGATACATGAACTACAAAGAAAGCAATATGAGGGAGGGCTTGGCGCCATAACTGGAAAAACCTCCCATTCCCTGTAAAATGGGTGGCGCCATGGAGGGAAGGGGGGACACCGCCTAAAAGTAAGGCATTTATATCTTCGGGGGATGTAGCGAAACGACGCACAAAACCATTAAAATCTGGGGCTAGCGCCCCAAAATTACGACGGTGGCATTCCCAACGTGGGCATTCAAGCAAAATATGTTCTATAGATTCAATAACATCCCCGCCGCATGCAGGACAATGATGGAGAAAACGTTCAGGCATGGCATGAATGCGGGCAAGACGACGGGCTGTGGGAAATACACGCGTACGCAATTGAATCATAATGTGTAACCCTGCAACGGCCCCCGCGGGAATGCCCGTGCCGTATTGTGGCAATGGGTTCCCAACATATGAGGCATGGGAATAAATACTCCATGTATTAGTACATGCCGACGATGATGTCTCGAAACGACCCCATACCGCTGCTTTAACAAGGTTAGAGGCCACGCGTGGTTGCAAAGACCTCCAAGCGGGTGGGACGCGTACGTTTTGGGCTAATTCCGCACTTGCCCTAGCAAAACGATCCAGCCACCGCACGGTCCCAGACGTCCAAGTATTTGGCGCATACGACTAGGTTGGCGCACTAGATCGCTTATGCATGTATTTAGGGTGGGCGCTTTTAGGAATGCCCTAGTCCTAGCCGCTGCTGCCATTGCTTCTATGGGTGCTATTCCTAGCTCCCGTAGGAGTGGCGCTGTGGCTACCCCAGGGGCCTTTGCACCCACCCCAACTAGGCGCCTCAAACATTGATTTAATATAGTTTGTAATCTATTGACGCCGCTAGTCGAATCCATCCCCCATACTTCACACCCGTAAGTAAGGACCGGCAATATGCAGGTCTTAAGCACCGAGGTGCGTACATTAATGGGGATATCCCGCCCTCCTAACACCGAGTCGAGCGCTTCAACGGCGCGCCTACTTTTGTTTACCCTATCGCCCACGATATTTCGCATACTTAAATCCGAATTTATCAACGCGCCTAAATATCTATACTCAGATACAACCGGTACCCGTTCCCCCCCGAGCTGCCAACGGTCGGCTTGTTCGCGTAGTGCGACTACATCGGAGTGGCGGCCTAGCGCCATTACCCCGCATTTTTTTACACCGAATCCCATATAGTGGTCCTCCGCCCATTGGGAAAAGTGGGCGAACATGGCATGCAAGTTATCGAGCGATGGCGCAAGGCCCACGGTGTCGTCGGCGAATAATTGGCCCGGCACCCTTAACGGTTGCCTAGAGTCAAGCATGTCAACGCAACCCGGCACCTCGCATCCCAATCCTTCTATCCCGTCAAATATATCATTAATAAATATGTTAAAGAGGATTGGGGATGCTGGGCACCCTTGTCGCAGTCCGCGCTCTATTGGGATGGGGTCGGATAATATGCCCGGGGCCTCTCCAGTTTTTACTTGGACAGTGCTATCCCTATATAGAGCTTTAAGGAAGGATAGCATATGTCCCGTAATCCCATTAGCCTCTAGTTTAGAAAATAGAAGTTCATGAGGGATAGTATCGTATGCTTTCCGTAAATCTATAAACCCCGCATACGTGGGTAGCCCTAACGCCTGGCGGCGGCCTGCGATATCAAATATGCTCGCGACTTGCAAGGGGCACTCTTCCCCTGGCATAAATCCCCCTTGCCACCGGCGGATTAATTTATTCGTTTGGCATACATCTTGAAGACGTTGGGTTACGACCGTCATTAGTAGTTTAATAAGAGCCCCCATAATGGAAATGCCCCTATAATTATCCATGACGGTCACGTCCCCTTTTTTTAGTATTGACACGACCGCGGAGCTACACCATTGCTTAGGGACACATTTAGTAGTCCATATATTATTCATCAACTCCAATAGGGATTTGCCAAAAGGGCTATCCGGGGCGTATATCGCCAGTTTTAAGGTCTCCGCGGTTATGCCATCCACCCCTGAAGCTTTATTATTATTTAATCTTTTAAGGGCCTTGCAAAGTTCCCCTCCACCAATGGGTCCATTAATCCCATCTAGCGCAGGGGAGGGGGGCCGGCCCCCTCGGCGTCGTTCCCATGCCTCGCGGTAAATGGTAGCCCTACACGCAGCAGGGTGAGGGTCGCGCAAAAGCTCCCGATAGTGCCGCGCCCAGCACGCGTTAATTTCACCCGGTTCGGTATGGAGTACTCCCGACGTAGGATCATGCACTGGTTGTTCCGCGCGGTTGCTTTGCGTAGGATGACCCTTGGCAATAGAGCGGGCCCATTTCCAAAAACCCCGCCTACCACCACCTTGTCTAAAGTCGTTAATGGCCTTGTCTATGGCTCTAGCCTTTTGGCGGCGGCGGTTAGTTCGGACCATGTTTTTAACCCGTAAGCGCGCAGCGATATACCTATCCAATGCTACGGATTGGATAGGGCCGCGGGCCTCTTGGCACAAGGCCAAAAAAGCATGCCGACGACGAGCGATAGCCCCTAGGATAGAACGTTGTAGCGGAGGCCCGAGGCTCTTACGCCTAGTGCGTGAAATCGCCCCTACCCTACGGGCTGTAGACCATACGGCTTGGACAAAACCATCGGCGTCGGCGTCGATGGAGGGACGGAAAGGCGTTCAAGCACGAGAGGGGGGTGGGGATGTTCGAACGAATCACCCACAAGGCGAGGGACTGAAGCGAAGACAGGGAAGTGGTCGGAGGTGTCCCATGAATAGTCGACAAAGACAGAGTGCGGGAAGGAAAGGGAAGGGCCCATGACGGGGGGCCATGCCACGAAATGATCGATCACCCGGCAGCTGCCCCTCCGGCATGTACCACGCACGCGCGCCGAAGCGTCTCGCGGCCATATTGTTTTCGCATCTGGTACACACCGCCAACGCCGTAACAAAGCATCTAACTGTGCTTCATCGAGGTTCCAATCCCCCCCGACGACAATGGTATCTCTAGGGAATTTTTCACGAAGCTGCGCTAGCTCCTCGCGCAAGCGGCAGCGGTACGGTTCCCCTTGCGATCCGGTAGGGAGATAGACCGAGATAAATATACTGCCCGCGGAGTCGTTACCACCGTCTCCGCCCACGCGGACACAAGTCCAACACGGGTGGGGCGTGCCGATGACCCTAGTATGTAGCGACGACCGGACCAAAACACAACATCCACGCTCCGAGGCAACGCGGTCACCGAACGAATAATAATCGGAATATCCTGTAAACCGTGCCCGCGCATCGGTGGCCCTAACTAAAGTTTCTTGAAGGAGAAGAATGTCTATAGCCCCGGCCACGAGCATTGCATTGATCTCCTCTACTTTCGACGAGAGCCCGTTCACGTTAAGGGTTGCTATGCGAAGGTGGGCGGATGGGCACGGGGGGCGGGCATGCAAGGTCGGCGGGGGGGGTGGGTCTAGGTTAGCTGGAGCGGTGTGAGCTAGAGCGGACGGGGCAGGGCGATGCGGGCGGGCGGCATGGCGGTCCCAATACGGGCGATGCGCCCGCAAGTACCATCCCCAGCGGCCCGCAAAACGTTGCATGCGTTCACGGACGTGTACCCCCTGTCCGGGAGAGTAGTATACATCAAAGCGCACCCCGCCGTCCGGTTGCATCACGCGAGCGATTTTCGTAACGGCCGATGGCCTGGCATTGAACGCTCGGGTCACGCGGTCCCAGAAAGCAGGCAGCGGTGAGGGGTCCCCCCAACAACACACACGACGGTGAGACGCCCCGGCGTCCCCGGCTAGGTGCCCGGCCGTCCCTAAGTATGCCCTTGTCTCTATGACGGATCTAGCTAGTCGCGCTTGGCTACCCATTGTGGGGCCAATCCTATTTAGACTCAAGCTAGGTTATCCCAGGTGGGAAGACACGGTAATACGTCGGGGGTGCTCTAATCATCCCTTGTGCGGTGGCTGTTAGTGCCTAAATGGTAGGCACTTGTGTGAATCGCACGTGGACCTAGCTTTCAAAAATTATAAAATGTGCGGAAGTATGGGACGAGTATATCACTACCTGTATCACACTACGGTACGGGTACTAGTACTTTGATTTGTATATTATTATTATCAAATGTAACGCCCGGTAGTACAGGTATTAATCCTTATTGGAAGGAGTAGAAACGATAGGAAAATATAAGACAAAATAAAAGAAAATGAAATAAAAAAATTAAAGATGAGTGTTTTGCTATGGTAAGCAATAAATTTTGCTATGGTTTGTATACGAATACGAGTACGGCTAATGTTGAGGTGATATGAAAATACTATATTGATATTGAATATATCTTATAAAATGAAAGAAACAGTAGTTATTATCTGTGATCGTGACCGTACAGGACGCGATGATAAAACAAGATATAAGTGCAGGTACAGGTAGAGGTGCAGGTACAGATATAAGTGCAGGTACAGGTACAGTCAACGGACGGGCGGGTGATGCCTGGTGGTCGCCTCCGCGGGCTCGCTCGGTGCTGCAGGCGCTCGGCAGTCCGTCGCCGCCGTAGGTTTCCTCAGTGCTGCGGATGTCCGTCCGTTCGTCCAGGCCGAGTGTCGGTAGTCTCAGTCCGATGGCGTCGGGGGGGGGGGGGGGGGGGGGGGGGGGGGGGAGGGGGGAAAAGCAACCGTCAAGCACTCCTCAAAGCGACGCGGGCCACGCGGGATCCTCGTGTGTGCTCCGTTGCTGACCGCGAGAAAGCCCCCCTTTAAGTTGCGCGGCGAGTCCCGAAGGAGGTCCGCTTGATGCGAGTAGGGTGGCTGGCGGGCGGAAGGGCTGGCGGGCGGAATGGACTTGCGCTGTGGCGGAATGGGCTGTCCCAGTGGCGTTTGCTAGTACTTTAGTAGTACTTCGGTACCGGTTACGGTTTTAAGTGACGGTAGGAAGAAAGTGGTAGGAAAAAAAAAAAAAAAAAAAATACAGCAGCAATAATCTTTCCAAAAATATAAACTTGATGACTCGGCTGTTGAGATCGCGAATTAGCGGGTGTTGTCGATTTTAAATCGCGTTATTTATTTTTTTAACCCGCAGTCGGGACTACCGTTTCATTTTTCAGTGACATGGACAGATACAGATGCGAATGATCGCGGACTTGTAGCGTAACTGTACGGTAAAGATACCTTTACCGCAGCGGTATTATCGGCCGGTACCTGTACGGGAATCAGGATCAGCGGCCCGAAATCCGGATTAGATGACGACGCGCATTCAATTTTACGACAATTATCCTTACGTACATGTACAGGTACCCGTTATTTGACCGCAAATACGTACTTTGGTCGCGTCGGTTCGTGATCATTGAGCGTTGACGGCGGCTGAAACATCGCCACTGCCCATTATTCGCGACACTCTGCTATCGTCAGCGCCTCGCATCCGTAGCGATGACGCTTTGGAATCACGGATGAAGGGTCACTCGTCGTCGGGTCCAACGACAGCCGTTGACGGCATCAGGCGGTTTGTCGGGAGAAGCGCACGGAAGTTCGGTTGCAGTAACTGCTCACAGTAGGCTAGTTTTGTATTAGAGTGCGTCCGGTGATACGCGGGTGGGTCGGTGGGTCGTGTCGGTGGTTCGAACTGAAACAGCCAACGTCGAACGGTGCGCAACGAAAGGCAATTGCGTATTATTCGCGTCGAGTGGGGTCGTAGCGATGTCAAGCTACGGCAGTGGTCGCCGCGACACTGACGACGGGTCCCTGGTCCCGCTGCTGGAGAGTCATGAACTGACGCAACTGGAGCAGCAGACGGTTATTGCCTCTGATTGTGTCGCGGCTGATGCGACGGAGTCGGAACACTCGGCCCGAAGTACGTCGACCCCCCCCCCCCCCCCCCCCCCCCCCTCCCCCCGCGCTTCACCTAATCCTTCACACCTGCCAGGACGGTCGCGGAAGATCAAGAGGAGTGATTCGACCATGAACGATCCGAGGTGGCTGTGGTGTGTGTGAAATATGGACAGGACCGCCGGTGGCTCGTCCGTCCGGGAGCGGGGCCGAGGAGAGCGCGGTGGTTCTCGAGATGGCCGACAGCGGCGGCGGTCAGGAGGAGGGGCCGCGGCTGTCGGCGACCACCAGCCGAGAAACGGAAGCGCCGTCTGAGGCGGCAGCGCTTCGAGCGGCAGAGGCGCAGGGGGCGCTAGAGTCGCTGGCCTTGTTCGGGCAGGGCGATGAGGTGCGCCGTCCACCCGTAGGGTTTGACTTTCGAACACGATATGAGTCAACCAACCTCATCATCTTCCCTCCCCGCTCACTCTTTTACCTCCCGCCTGCCAACAATCGTCCATCTATCCGCACATCTTTCACACGTCATCCGTTTCTCTTTCGCCGTTCATTCACACGTTTCGGTGTTCATATTTAAATAACTCAATTCAGACAATAATTATGTTATATCCATTCATCGATTCAGTAGCATATGTCTGCCTGTCTATCCGCTTGCCAGCAACTCTGTTCTGTCTTTCGTCTGCCCAACCCTTCTATCTTTCATACACATGCCCATTCATTACTCTTATCATCCTCTCGCGCCGCTGTTCGTCCGTGTGTATCAGCTTTCATGCAAGTATGTACCACAACTATTAAAGTGTTACACCACAGCGCAGTCAGCTCAAGCCAACTGGGCCAGCACCCAGTGCTTTGTGGCTTGCTTCTTTGCGACAATGACACAACATAGATGGCAATACATGTTCAGGTGATAATTCAACCAGCAACGATAGAAGAAATGGGTTTCCTTTCTATTTGTGCAATGAAGAACTGCTTTTCGAAGAAAATTCCAATTATTAGCTATTTGTAATTGTTTGTCTTGAGTATTTTGTATATGATGACACTCATCACAAGTTAACAGCGTCGTAAGGACAAGTGCACGTAGCTTCATGTCATAGAACCAGTGACGACTCAAAACGCGAAGAATGGTGGAAAGGGACGGACACTCCATTGTGGCTATGCCTCTGAGGGTAAAAGGTGTTCTCACAGCTCTAGCGAAACCTCGGACCCACTCATTACTGATGCCGGCTTGCGCAGGAGGAGGAAGAGGAGGAGGAAGGGGAGGGGGCAGGGGCAGGTAAGCCTTGGTACGCTCGGCGGAGTGTGCAGTTTACTCTCGCACTCAACATAATCTCCTTCGCTGCCATCTGTGCTGGCGTCGCGCTGCAGCTGCTACCAGTGCGCCCCCCTCCCACCTACCCCCACACATGACCACACACCTGTCTGCTTCAGTGAACCATTCCTACCAATGCGTTTATGGTTTAAGAGTTGATGAATGATGGGGTGACTGTTTCAGACGCGCTATGAGTATTTATTTCGGTGGCTCTACTTTGGCGGAACCGTTGTGCCACTCTACTGCGGACTCAGTCTACTGATGGAGCGCGTGTTTGAGGAGATCGAGGTCCGCCTCCCCCTCTCACCCTGCACTTTGTCGCCGATTATCCAATCAGGAAGAGGCTTACCAGTTGCAATGCACCCCCACCGTCATTTTTTCCTTGTTCTCGCAGCTGCACTATTTCCGCGACACGCTGTCTTATCTGGCGACATTGGAGAGCGCTACTGTGTTGCTGCTGCTGGCGCTGCTCGAGATGGCCTGGTTCTTCGTCGTCTTTGAGCTCCTCTTCTGTGCCGGGCGCTACGCTGGGCAGTGCGATGCTGTGGAGTACCAGCTGGTGGGGACAGCTCCTCCTCTTAACATTTTGATAATTGTAGACAACAATATATTAAACAAACAAACCGAAAATAAATACTGCGTGGCTTTGACGTGCTTGAAAAATACTCTTGATTTTCTTCGAATTTGGGACAATTTGTAAGGGAATATGGGAACAATGAATTGAGGAAAGGCTAATTTTTATGATTTATATTATACATTTCAAATGCTTAGAAAAAATCGGCTCTTTCCGATTTTAGGTTAATTTGTAAGAAAATTCTAAAGCGCGTGTATATTGACTGTTGTGTCATCTGCACTGTGGCGCTTTGCTCCTCTCTCCCCCTCACAGGCGGTGGACGCGGTGGAGCGGGTGCTGCTCTGCGTACTGATCTTTGCGGGCGCCTGTTGGATCTCCAGCGGCGTTACAAAGGCGGCCTCGACGCACTTTTATCGCACCGCGCACTTCAAAAAGATGCAGGAGGCGCTGGAAAAGGAGTACTACCTGCAGGTGACGACCGTCCTCGCCACGAGGACCGCCACAAGGAGCGCCAACCATGTATACACAGTTCGAGCGAAAAATTACGGCATGAGGCTTTGAATATATAGTACGGTGGTTTATTTGATTGCAAACATGTTTTGTAATCAAGCGGCTTCATTAATTTTACTATTCGCGGACGAAGTTAAAGTTATCTGCGACGATTGATTTCTGTGAAATTGTTTATTTTGCATCGTAAGGACAATTTCATTGGGTTGAAAATGTATGTCTACGATAGCAAAACGGCGTCATTTTGTCTGCGCTTATTAACTTTCTCTGATTGCGTTGGCAGCGCGCTACAGCAGTTAAAAAATTTATCTTAATTAGAGTAATTTATCTTGTTCAATACCGCTGACATCCGAATTTGTTATAGCAAAAATAATGTACTGTGTTAATAATAAATTCCAATTTATTGACGAAGTCTCGTAAAATGGGTACTTCCTCTTGTGCGTGCGTGTGGATATTGCAGTGTAACGTTGTATTATTGATTATTGATTTGTGTCCTATTAACAGTTTTAAAATACAAACTATTCAACTGCTCTGAATATTACCCATTTTATACAATGTATCATACACACCGCATTCTTTCAAAAGACTGGCGTCAATAAATGTTTCATATGTTCAGAGTCCGTTGACATTGCACAACCCTTACCCTCAGCTTGTCAATTTATTTTTCTAGATCTGATATGTGCGACAGACAAAGTGGAGGTTAACTTGTTATAGGACGGAAAACGGGATAAGCGGCTCGTAAGATTATACAACCCGAATCCGACCCGGTCCCCTAACATCGAAGATTTGGCGGCTGTTCCGTCGCTCAGGTTCTGTCGGCGCCCAAACGGAAGGCCCTCCGCCGGCGCCGCGACACCCACAACTCTGCTAACCCCGACCCGACAGACGCCGAGCAGCGCTCCCAGTTCCATCGTCGCTCGTCGACCTCTCGAGCGGACGGCGCCCCTCCTCCGCCGCCCTCCTCCGCCTGGTCTCGCTCCTCGTCGGTCGCCTCGTCGCGCGCCGCCTCCATTCTCCCCTCCGCCAGCGGAAACTTCTTCCCTTTCGCAGCTGCCGCCGAGGTACAACCGGCCAGCAACACAGATGGCGTGGGGGCATCGGAGGAGGCCTCTGCTAAGCACGCGGGAGAGGTGAGTCGAGAAAATGCACAACAAGTGCTTTATTTCTGTTGTGGCAAGTCACCTTACCTGTACCAAATAAGCGAATACCCTAGAAACCCTATGCCGCCATCAGCCTGATCGTTGCGTCGACTGTTTATTCTTCATATGAGTCGACGCGTGTATTTGCGGGAAACGGCTAATATACACTGTAGCGCTAGTTGATTCCTAAATGCACAATGCGCCAAACTGCAATGAAAAAAATTACGAAAACCTAATGACACCCTTCACGCCGCCTTATAGTCACGCAAGCCCTAACTCTGAACGCCCAAGTGTACTTAAGCCCTAAACATAGTACTACAACCCGAACACCCGACATCTCTAACTAATGGGCTCGCGATGTAATTTTTAAGTATGACTGTCTCGAATAGGGTTATGATAAACCCTGAACCCTAGGGGTTCCGATTGAAGTGTTGTTTATGTTTGTGTCCGGCGGTGTCGCAGGTGGTTGCGGGACAGCTCACGCCCGCGATGTCGGAATTTGGCTCCGACAACGGTGAACACCTGGCGGGTGACCTGGTGCCGCACGTGGATGGCCCGCCGCAGGATTTGTCGGAGGAGATGTTCCGCGCGCTGGTGTCCAGCGGTGACGACGAAAATAAGGTACGGTACAGCGGAAACAATTATTCATGATTAATTATTTCTGAAAGGTATTATTAATGTTCATGTGCAAATGATAGTACCCGTAGTGTTGTACATGATTTACTGCTTTACTTCAATCTTTACGGGCTGGTACTTCTGAAATTTGATTATCATTTTACGGAGCATTTCATTATAAAGAGGTCGCCACTGACCTTTAAAATTTTGCATTATAAGATTTTGCGTTTGAGATTTGGCATTGCTTTAATTTTGATTACAGTTACAAATATGCAAATCTTGCACGCACGCACATATGCAGACGCACAAGCTTCACTCACACTTCCATTCACTCACAGACAAACTCTCGCTCTCGCACACACACACACACACACACAAACACACTCACGCACACACACACACACAAACACACTCACGCACACACACACACACACAAACACACTCACGCACACACACACACACAAACACACTCACGCACACACACACACACACACACGCACACACACACACACTCACGCACACAAATACACTCACGCACACACACACACACACACACACACACACTCACGCACACTCACGCACACACCGAATTGCCGAGAGGCCGTCGTTTTGGGGGGCCCGACAGGCGACGGCGGAGGAGCTGCAGGACGAGGATCGGTTGGAGAAGCTGCGCACGGCGGTTGTGGTGAAGACGTACAGCAAACTGATGGAGCACTACCGATCCTCGAGCTCTGACACCGCAGCGACGATGATGCGCAACGTGAAGGCCTTCTCCGCGGCGCTGTTCAAAAATCTGAGCGGCAGCAGCAGCAGGTGCGCATGCCGACCATTCCACCCTCCTCACTCAGCAGAACTGACGAATTTGTATGATATGACTCCGAATTGATACGACCAAGATCCACATTTCATAATTTTTTTGTGAGAGGTGTGTTGCATTTCATTTCTTCACATTTGTATTTGCTCAACACGTCCTTTATTTCGGAAGGTGCTTGAATGTGCCCAAAACAATGCGAATGCAGCACCGAATCGTTTTTTTTTCGTTAGATTGCGACCCTAAGCGGTGATTCGACGTCAGCGGATTTCGAGTTTTTGGCCGGAATAGCGATTTCGGTTATAAAAAATGTGTATAAAGACATGTATCTTTAATAAAATATGTCTATTTAACGCCCATTCGTTACGAGCAGCGTTGTTCGGTGTATTTGCCTAGTAGTGTACAAAAAAGCCATGTCTGTATCTTGTCATTATGTTGGCTGAAGGTACGATAGTAAGCAAAGTCGATTACGCTGAATATCACACACACACACACACACACACACACACACACACACACACACACACACACACACACACACCTGTTAATTGAGCCAAACCATCAAGTTGTGAACATGTCAGCATCTCGCTGATATCATTGATTATACCACTCCCCAATGAAGACACCCCTCCTCGCTTACTTGCCCTTTCCCCTCCCCTCGGCAGCCGCAAGAGCGTCATCCTGCCCGACTTTGAATTATTCTTCTCTAACACATCGGAGGGGCGCGCAAGCGCGGAGCGCGCGTTTGCCCTCTTCGACATCAACAACGACGGGCGCGTCAACAAGGCGGAGGTGAGAGCGGCGCATACGGGCGAGCAGCGCTGAATGTGTCATGAAGTTGAGCATTGCGTATATTGTTGCTGCTGTGATAGAGTAGTTATTGTCTTCGCTTGTGAATAAACGTTTGTCGTCTCAATATGATACATATTGTCCCTGTCCCTTTTTTTGCGTGTGTGTGTGTGTGTGTGTGTGTGTGTGAGAGAGAGAGAGAGAGAGAGAGAGAGAGAGAGAGAGAGAGAGAGAGAGAGAGAGAGAGAGGGAGGGAGGGAGAGAGAGAGAGGACCTTGGTCATAGGCTAACTGGATGGACAGGTCGACAAACATGTGGGGGTGTGTGTGTGTGTTTGTTTCTGTGTGGTTTATAGTTGTGTGCATGATTGACTTGTTGACCGTACGTATGCAATTCAGGTGAAGGAGGTGGTGATGAACATTTTTCGGGACCGCGCCAATATCGCCGGCTCCCTCATCGACACCGACAGCATCGTTCAGAGCCTCGAACACGGCTTCTCCGGCCTCATCCACTTTCTATTCGTGGGCCTCTACCTCCTCGTCTGGTGCCACCACCGCCATCCTCCTCCCTCCATTCTACATTCAACTGACCCTATCCAGCATTCATATGATGACAATGAATACAACATGCAACTGACGCACGCGCATTCCTTTCCCTATGCACTGCGACCAATGCAGGAACATCAATGTTGTGGCGGGCTTTGCCACGTTCTCCGCCACACTTGTCGGCCTCTCCTTCATCTTCGGCAACAGCATCCGCACCATGTGAATAGAACCCCGCCACCCCTGCACCTTTAACATGTTTTACATCTACCACAACCCATGAACATCACTTCGTAAAATTTATGCCCTTTGTGTCTCCCCTTCTCTCTTCACTCGCTTTTTTGAATCCTCATGCTCGCTGATATGCCTCATTCCGCCCCCAATTCTTTCTCTCTCTCTCTCTCTCCACCACAACATCTGACTGCGTCCTCACCATCTATAACAACACCTTTCTCATCCCTCACACGATCGATAACCTTGCATCAACATCATGGCTCCACCCTTTTTCTGTCACCTGAGACGTCACTCATAATGTCAGCACTACATTATCCGCTTCTTCCGGCACTCCCTTCCTCCTCCATCAACTCTGCTGCCTCTCCTTCTCCCGTGAACAGACCGTCAAGAACGCTTAACCCACGCCTTCCTTCTCTGATTCCGCACCAGCAACACTGCTCCCAATAATGTAACAATATAAAATTCTCAGCCACCTTTTCATCAACTGCAGTGACTGCTCTTCTTTTGCAAGCCACCATTGATTTTTTGTGTCTCGCCCACCATTAACTGGCCCCATCAAGAGCAATGGCTCCTCGCCACACCACCACCTCCATCTCCCTTAACTGTTTTTTCGTCCTTTCTCTCCATTCATGACTCGCACCTTCCACATGTTCTCCCTCAACACCGTTAGCACAGCTTTAGTCACCATCGCCATCGCAACCCTTCCTCTTCCAACTTTTACCGCGAACGAACTAAACTGCTCTGTATTGTCTCTCGTTGCGATCGCAGATTCGAATCGCTGGTGTTCCTTTTCAGCCGACACCCTTACGACGGTGCGACCCCACCTTTCCCTTCTCTAAGCCTTTATCATTTTGGGACACGGGGCTCTTGGTTTATTACTATTTGCATGTGCGGCTGGGCTCGTGCTGTTTTGTGCCGTGGGCGTAGTTGGCGATTGGGTGATCATCCAGGAGCACAGGTATCAGGTGAAGACGGCGCGGCTGCTGTTTACGATGATGGTCAACGGAAAGGGGCACCCCGTTTACATGTCCAACTCGGAGCTCAACAATCAGGTCCCACGTGCCCCCGCCCCCCACAACAAAACTTTGACACGCGCGCAGTCTAGCACACACACACACACACACACACATTCCATAGCTCGAATGTACACATACACACACACACACACACACACCCTATCTCGCATGTACTCTTCCTCTCTC